>PVLC010002040.1:0-53926 GCA_004027655.1 Graphiurus murinus
TTGAACATGTAAGTGTGAACTTGTTTTATGTAACTCGAGTATATTATCCCCAGCACAAGAGTAGCTAAGGTTTACAGGGAAAAACCAGACATCCTTTGCCATCAAAGAGCCTGACTGGAGAGGGAGAGCATATATACACAGGTGCAGATATTAAAGGACAGATTAAACAGCTGAGGGATAAGAGAGGTGAGATGAGGGTAGTGTTGAGTAAATAAAGGTAAACACGAGCTATGTGTATAATAAATGTTTGTTAAGTGAACGCATGAGAGGTATTTTGACATTTGTAATAAAAAACAATATAACAATATCAAAGAAGCATATGAAATTATTTTTTAATCTCCCATTTTCACAATATAACCATTTTCACTTTCAGATGTTATTCTTCATCTTCGTATCCATTTGTTATATGGTTGGAATCACAGTGCAGCAGCTTTTTGTATTTTCTTTAACTCACCTAGTTTTCATGAATATATATTTCTCCATTGACCTGGATCTCAAGGGAGGCTATGACTACTAGTAAGGAGATTTTTAAACCTCTGTTCCAAAATGTGTTGTATTAGAATGTTGGATTCCGTGAGGGACCTGAGCTGTGTGGGAAATGGGTCCCAGGAATGGTGACTATGGCAGAGAGCAGCTAAGGTGAGGCGTGCGATGTGCAAGCTGCTGCCAACGGGGCGCCTGGAGAAATGTTGAGGGTGTAAACTTGGCTATTGCATTTAAATTTCTTGCCACAATCTTTGCTTATTGGACTTGGAAATTTGAGCAGCTCCAGTCAAGTTTGAAATGCTCTAGGGGTGATGGTCGTGGTCTGGCAAAGGGCATTGTCAGGATGGACAGCTCAGGCTGCAGAAGGGATGGGAAAGAGGCTGCTCATGCCCAGTGGCCAAGAGGAGCACTGGATTCTGGGGTCTATGAATCTGAGTGTGAATTCGTTTACTATTGGGAAAGATCATTCCTGTGTAGCTACTGAGGTCTCTATCTACCTGGTGCGAGTGGTTTGGAAAGGCTGGATGGATACAACCTATTATGGACATGTTTTAAAGACAAGGACACAATTCAAACGAGACTTTACAAATTGAGCCCCAGTGCACTCCATTGATAAAAGTGGAGCTGCTGTTGAGGGGACAGACTTAAGTGCATGCTTTCGCCTTAGCTGCACTCCCATCTCTACTTTATTAGTACTGCAGACCCGAGGAGGCCTGGGTGACTATCAGAAAAACAGCTTGAAGCCAGGCATGGTGGGACATGCCTGTAATTTCAGTACTTGGGAGGCTGACACAGGAGGATCGCAGATTTGAGGACAGTCTCAGCAACTCAACGAGACTCCATTTCAAACAACAACAACAAAGGGCTGGGTGTAGCTCAGAGGTAGAATGCCCCTGTACCCCATTCCCCAGTATGACAAAATAAATAAATAAATAATAAATAAATAAATAGCTTGAAAAATGTTGGTTTAGAACCCCTTGAGTTCATACATAGGTGCTATGAGGAAATGTAAACCTTTTATTTGTGAGTCAGATATTTGCATTTTTTAGTTTTCTTTAATCTCTTGGTAATAGTAATGGTAAAAAAATCTCCCATGCCTCCTACAATGTGCCAAGCTCTCTTCTAAGCACATTGTATGTAGCAACTCATTTGCTCATTCCAACAATCCTGTGTGGAATGTGCCACCACAATTCATTGATCCTAAATCATGTTTTTCTCCCACATTTTAGCGTTTGTGAAAATGGAATGTGTTTTACTTTTGATGGCGTGTCATAGTTTAATTGGCAGCATTCTAAAATTTCTTCATGGGACATAACATGATGGTTGTGTTTTATGATGGGGGACAAATGTCATGGAATGCAATTCATTTTACAAATGAAGGATTAAGGAACAGAGAGGTTAAGTAACCTGCCCAATTTCACAACCTTTGGCATCCTGTCTCAAGACTCCATGCTCCTACGACCTTGTGCTCTGCTGGCATTTTGGTCTCTGCTTTCTCCTTTCCCTCTGTGCCCTGTCACTGAGGGGTGCACTTAATGCTTCAGAGGACTTCATCCACAGGGCAGAGAGGCAGATACCACCAGCAGGATTAAAACATTGAGCATTTTTTCATTCGATCATTAACACTGCTGGACTTTGTTTATTATATTGGATTTCCAAGTAAAAGTTACTAGATTCCGAAATGGTCCCTGGGAGATGAGGTACAGAACAAGGTTGCAAGGGAAAAGACTGGAAGGGTAAGGGTACGCATGAGCTGATTCTGACTGGCTTGTAAGAGCCCTTGCCAGGAGGTTGTTAATCATTCCACCAAGGAAACTGACCGTGGACACTGACGTCATAGACATCAGCAAACGCTACGAATCAGGAGTTTTCTGTTTGTTTGTTTACTTTTTTCTTGTCAGAGAGCAGATTGAGGAACACATCACTAGGTAGATCACATTGCAGCAGAAAGTCCTCATCAGGCAGAATGAGCAGGAGAAACTGAGCAGACCCCAAAGTTTAAAATAGTCTTGATGTCAAATAACTCCATAATTCTTAGATTGTGTGTGTGTGTGTGTTTTAATTCAATTTGTGCTATCTTAATATCTCTGTAGGTAAGAGGACATTGGTACATATGCTACCCATATGTGTGGAGCCGTAGAGAAATATGAATTACCCAAGGAGAAAGTGCTGCCTGTTTTCTATTTTGCCCTCATTGTTGGGAGAAGGAGAGGTTAGGGAGCTATTTGCCAAGGGCAGTGAGTGGCCAACGGGGCTTCCAAGATCACCCAAGTAACGTGACCCAGGACTGATGACTGTTAGAGCTTAGAGCGCGGTGGCGGAGCTGCAGGAAGTGAGCAATAACTGCTCATTGTTGAATCGAGCACTTCCGGAAGGGCTCCAGGACAGCGGCATCTCTTCCATTTGAATTACTTGGTTATTTTTCTCTTTGGTGATTCTCAGAAAAACCCACAGAAGTAAAAGGGCTTGTGGGCTTGTCGTGCGGAGGAGGAAGGAAGTGGCTGCTGCGTACACTGGCCTTACCTTCTTCAGCTTGGAGACAGAAAAGTCCAGGGAATGAAGGGGATGTTAGCGGGGTTAAAAAGAAACCCAAAGTGGGCTGGGATCGTGGTGTTTGGAAAAGAGGAAAAGGCCATGGCAGCATTCAGACCATGAGGGGCCAAGAGAGGGAAGGGAGCGTGGGTCCCCAACAGGACCTCTCAGGTCATTTGGGGGGCACAGCAGGACACTGGTGGGATGGGGAGGGGGGAAACGATTCCACAGGCTGACTGGGTATGGGAGAGGGATTGCAGAGGCTATGCATGCTGCAAAGGGCCTGTGTATTCCTCACTTCCAAACTAGATTATTTACTCTTCCCTAGATACCTTGGCGGTTCTCTTGTATTTAGAGCTGCCAAGAATTCAGCTAAAGAAAGGTATATCTTTTTGGATCTTAGGATGGGGAGCTTAGTGGCCCAGTTTCCTGGCTCACACAGAAGTAGGTATGGGCTTCGTTAGGTATGACGTAAAGGCTGGACAGCAACTGCTGGCAAGTCCTTCCTTGGCATCTGCCCTGCGCACAGAAAAATGCTGCTCACAATTTATTAACAAATTTGGCTCTCATTAATAATTCTTTCAAACTAGCAGAGCAATCCTAGCTGATTGAAAATAATTATCAACCTCTCCCGATGATTAAACAGCACGTTTGGATTTTCATTTATATCATCATCATTTTGATTGAATGATGCGTGTGAGTGTGTGCAGGGACTATATATTAAGAAGGTGTCTTTTAAAAGTAATATAAACACTGATGAAAAAGAGTGGCACATCACCCAGCATCACAGAAGAAAAAAGTAGTTTGAAGCAGGGGAGCCAAAGAACAAAAATCGGGACCCCAAAGTAAATGAAGAAGGACAGACTGTGACAGAGATAAAGTTGCGTGGGACATAAGCGATAACACACACAGAAAAACGTTTGTGACGTTCCAAGCATAGCATCAGAGAATTGAAAATTCTGGTCAGCGTCAACAAACAAGTAGTGTAATTAATCTGGAACAGAAAGAATACCACAGATGTTGAAAATTATTATTTTTTTTCTACTGACTCAGTCTCCTGCATATTTACAAATTGAAGGTTGTAGATTAATAGTCCCTGAGATTCCTGCCCCGCAGGCCCAGCTCCAGGGTTGCATTTGCACTCAGCGACATCCTTTTGGATTCAAACTATTTCCCCTCATCAGAATATAAGAAAAATTAAAGCTCAAACCTGCTTTGTCTCACACTGCTTCTCCCAAGTGTATTCTGGTAAGGATTCACTCAACAAGAATAACAAACAAAAATTCCCACCAGAAACCGCAGCATCTCACAAAAGCAGGGCAGGCTGCCATCCTTCGAGAATATCACTGAGCTTGGTGCCGCCTCATTCATAACGCAAGAATGGTAACTTGCTTCCACCTGGTTCATTTGAATTCTGGTTTTGCTGCATGTCCCCATCTGGATTAGCTCAACAAACTTTAAATGCTGGAGAAAAGATTATGCAAACATGGAGGTTCACAACACCCTGCGGACTTTTTTTTTTATTTATTTCACAACCTCAAGGAGTAGGCAAATGTTTTCATGGAGAGGTAAACTAAGTCACCAAGCTGTTTTGCTGGTGGCTTAAGGTCACTTAGCAGGTCAGAGGCAAAACAAACGCCAGGATCTTGGCCAGAATTTAAAATTCTCTGGGGTTGTTAGAACAATGCCCTCTTTCAGGTTGGCCTTCCTTCCTTCATTCCTTCCTTCCTCCTTTCCTCCCTTCCTCCCTCCTTCCTTTCTTCCCTCTCTCTTTCCTTCCCTTCCTCTCCTCTGCAGTGCTTTTTTTTGGTACTGGGGATTGAATCCAACGTCATTCTACCTCCGAGCTATACCCCCGGCCCTATTGTTTATTCTCTGTTTTGAAACAGGGTCTCACTAAATTGCTGAGGCTGCAATCCTCCTGTCTCAGTCTCCCAAGTACTGGGATTTCAAGCGTGCACCACCATGCCTGGCCTCTGCAATGCTTTTTAACATGAGATTTTTCTGGAAGTGCAGTGAAAGGCAGAGTGGCCCATATGGAATAGTAGCAGAAGATCCCATCTCATACCTGGCAGTCTTTATTAACAAAGATGCTACTGATGGAACTCCAAAAAAGTGTTGATCATGGATAGTGCCAACCTTAGAGCATTCCAGGTTGTTAAAAGAGCATAGAAACATAGCGTTCCCTGCCAGACCCTTTTAACCTGGACAGTTCATCCTATCCCTTTGGTTTGAAATACCAGGTCTCAGGGGGTCTGCAGGTGTACCCGCAATCCCACAGACACTAAAATCAGGCATGATTTGCCACATTGTGAGTTCCTAGATAAGGCCTTACACTGCTTGCTCTCAGTTTGATCCAGAGAGAAATGCTTAGTTCTTGTTCTATAAAATAGGCTGGCAGAATAGAATATGGTGAGACCAGATGGAAAGACATACTGGGGGAAAATGCTCTCACCTCTGAAAATTATATACTCACAATTCAAATGTGATTATAACTTAGAAATGTGTATTTGTCCACAATTGCTTTTAAGATGCCAAAAGTATTCTGACACACACACTCATACACACAAAGAAAAAGTACTCACGGAGACCAGAGAAATCATCTGTCCACTTAGTAACCAGAATAGAAATAGAAACCAAATATAAAGATAACTTCTCAGAGTCTCTGGCCTACAAAAAATACATTTGGTTGTTACTTGTAAACTATGCCTTCCCCTGTTGCCTGTGTCTCCCCCTCTTAACAATTCCCACCTCCTTTTTTTCTTGCCCAAGTCACTGGATGAGGAGAATATTAGCAATTATCTCCAACAAACCCACTTAGGTTATGTTTACATAACAATAAGAAAATGTTTCGGAAAGGAATTAGCTATTGCGCTGGGTGGAGGCATTAATTTCTTCATGTAAGAACCAGTTCTCCTTTACAGAATGTTTCAGCAAAATGCTCATTTCAAACCAGTAGGCTCAGCCTAGTTGCAGGGTGTTTTCCACATAAAAGCCCCCTGATTGGATAAGAATTGGCCTCACCCAGGGTGTCCTAAAACCATCTTATCTTTTGACCCAGGTTCTAACTCCTTTTAGATGAAAGAAGGAAACCCAAACAAAACTGGGGCTGACAATATGGTTAGGAAGATAGGGCATCGATGTTGAACAAGGACACAAATTCTCGTGAAAGTGAAGGAACGGCAAAGGACTCATCTGATTCAGAGTTGGAAGAACAAACCCAATCTTCCTTATTTTACAGATGTGGGAACTGAGGACAACACAGAGAAAAGAGGCACCCCACTTTCTAAAAAACTCTTGATCTTGATGGTCAGAGAGCTGTTCGAAATATTCCAAGGCAGACTTTTGTAGATATTTCAGAAAAAAAAAAAAGTCCAATGTTCTATTTTATTCCAAAATCCAGCCATTCATATTGCTTAGCACTCTTATATTTTTCTCAAATTTCTCAGTTTGGCTTGTTCAGGACAGGTGTACTTTTTGGCAGACTGCCTTAGGTAGGCAAATGTTCCAGGAGAGGACCTGGTTAAAGGGGACCATGCCTCCAGCTAGAGGTAAACCACTGTGGCTGCCAACCTAAGCCTTGGTGCTTAGCATTTGCCCAGGACGTATGCTCAGGCCTCTGTAGCACCCAAGAATCAGATTTCTAACCAGGGCAAGCTTTCCAAATTCATCATGTCCTGTGCTCAATCCGGAGGACAAAGAAGTGTGCTTTTATTTATTTATTTTTTTATTTTGACCACTTTTTCTAGCAGTCTAAACTCATCTCTTGTTCTTTCAATGAATACACAAGGTTGTCCTTTCTCTCTTCTGTTTCTTCTCTTTCAGAATCTTAATTCTCTAGTCATGGAAACTTTGTTCTTTTCCAACTTTCTGCCCTGTGCCCACCTTTACCCTAATCCTTTAATCCCATTTAAGCAAAGAATTGAGTTTCTTTTCCTTCTTTATTTTCTCCCTTCAGTTTTTTTCTTGTCTTGGGAATTTTACCCCCCCTTTTTTTTTCTTTTTTTACCGAATATAAGTTTTGCCTATCAAAATTAGCATCTTCTAGTTGCTGAGACTTACTTTTTCCATTTTTTTTTTTTTTTATTCTCTACACTTCTTGAGAGAGATCTACACTTAGTGTCTTCACATCTCATTAATTCTTCAACCCATTATGGTCTGGCTTCCACCAACACCACTCAATTAAAAATCTTCTCTCCCCAGCATCCTCCCAATTGGCCTGCTCAGTGGTCCCACTTTCCCTTGTCATTCTACTTGACATTTATGCAACATTTGACACGGCTGGCCGGCTCCTCCTTATTGAAACTCTTTCCTTTCTCAGCCTCTTTTATTTCACCGACTCCTGCCTCTTGAAGCTTTCTTCCTGGGCTTCCTTCTCTGGTCCCTCCTGCCCTTTGATGTTGTTTTTCTCGGGGATCTATTTATGGGCTGCTCACATTGCACACTCTGACTCTAATTTCTTCAATCACCCCATACCCATCAACGAAGTTCTCTGGCTCTTGACTTCTCAGCTGAACTCAAATTCTTATTTCCTAGAGTCTTTAGGACATCCACAGTCATTTTTAAATGGGCTGTGTTATTATTATGCCATTATGCGTGATCATTGAGATTAAATCTCTATGCATTTTCACATTCTGTTTTCTTGGTTTACTACTGTCCTTCCTTTACCAGCCTGGCTTGGAGGGTGCCTACTAATTATCAAGAGCAGCTTCTTCTGCAACACATTCTCTGTCACCCTTAGGAAGAGGTAACTGTTATTTCCTTTTACTTTTGGAGCATTTTGACAGAGATAATGACTGATAGTAATAGAATACTTAGGTGCCAGTGGCTGATCAAAGTCCTTCATGTGGATCCGCTCATTCTGCCTGCACAGTAGCCTCTGGCTCCGGGGTCTCATCATCTTACTGATTCTGAATGAAGAATCAAAGACTCCATGTAATAATTTGTTCAAAGTCCTACAATAAAGTTTCAAACCCAGGCAGTCTGAGTCCAGAGTCCATGCCATGAATCATAATCATATAATGCTGCATTCCCAAATAATATTATCTAACTTCTACAGACTTCTTACTTTGTGTGTGGATTTTCTGTGTTATCTCATTTAGCTGCTAGAAAATGGTTTGGCAATATTATAATCATAATGTCCATTTTTGGAGTGAGAAAACTGAGGCATGAATAGATTTAGTAACTTGCTCAAAACTGCAGAGCCTACAAAGTCTCGCAGTTGGAATGCACTTTGTGTTATTTACCTCTATTATAGAGATTCCCAAATTGCTCTGTAATTAACTCCTTTAGGTGCTTTCATCTTTTGCTCTTCTGTCGGCTCCTTGAGGGCCCACATGATGTCATTTTCAAGTTTTTAATCCCTTTTATCTAGTCACTAAGTGCAAGTTCAATAAGTTTGGGGAGAAGAGAGACTGATAAACATTCTGGCGATTGTTGTCTTTGGGTCACTTTTCCAGGGCTGCTGATTTGCACTCACTTGATTATATGTTTACTATAGCAAATCATTTTCATGTGTAGCGTTATGAAGCAAAAGATGAAAATGCTGTCTCTGCAAACTTTCTTTTTGAGTAAAAATAGTTTCAGTTCCCAAAGGTAGAATAATTGCTGGCCTGACAGTCCGTATCTGCTTCTCTCTCCCTCTAGCAGTTTTTAGCTGTTGTGTCCAGATGGAAGGTTTAATTGGAGACACCCTTAATCTACTCAGAGACAAATACAGCATTTCATAGGATGTATGCCTGCAATAAACTGAAGTCACATTGCCATTTGAAGGAGGACATTTTAGGCTAAGTGAGACTGTATCTATTGGTCTCCCCCCCGCCCGCCCCCCGCTTATTTCCTTCCTTCCCTAAGAGCGAGGCTTCACTGTGTGCTGATGTTGTCACACACAATCTAATATGCATCCTATTTCTAAAAAGAGAATATCTCTCCATTTTGTCTTAAATATGTTGGCTTTGTAGATTTTATTTTTTTATATTTTTATTGGTACGTTATAGTCTCATATCATAATGTAGTGGTCGGCTTTCCCCAGGCTCCCTCCCCACTTCCCCTTCCTTATACAAAATATTGAGCTTGGCATTGGTATTTTCACATATGGACAGAATGTCAGTGGAAGTGTTTTTTTTTTTTTTTTCATTCATTCTCCTTCTCCTTCCCCCAAACCACCTTCCTCACTCTACTGGAGTTTCTTCTCCATTATCTAAAGTCCCGTTGATGTCCCAATTACTCCTTAGCTTCCACATATGAGAGAAAACATATGACCCCCTTCACTTTCTGTGACTGGCTAATCATATTTAACATAATGTTCTCTAGGTCCATCCATTTTCCTGCAAGTGACATAATTTTCTTCTTGATTGCTAAGTAGAATTCCATTTTGTGTATATCCCATTATTTTGTGATCCATTTATCTGTTGATAGAAACCATATAATACAATGCTTTGTATCAATAAAGTATAATATATGCAGTCATTTTTCTTGTTTATACAATTACAAAAATCATACATTATTTTGTGGAAAATATCCAAAATACAAAATTATATTCAGTTAAAAGTAAAGTCTCTCTCTGCCCAACTCTGCTTCTCTGCTCACTTTGCTTACACCCCTTATAAACACAAATGTGTGCGTATACATACATATCCGGTTTTGAATTTTCATAATTTAAAATCAAATCATACAGACCTCATTAAAGACATTTCTCTTATCATAATATATCATCCTACATCTGTATTAATAAAACTACTTCAGCCTTTCTAAGGGTTCCAGGTATGCCATGTGAACATGTACATTATAAACATGTGGGCTGGTTTCTGCAGTGGTAAATACACACAAATCTTTGTGTACATGTGCAAGATTTCTGTAGCTGAATTCCTAGAAGTCAAGTTGCTGATTTGGGGAGTGTATGCAAAGATTCTGATAGACAATCCTTGTGGTAGCTGGTCTCCAATGACAGCCTCCACCAAACCAAACCTCTCCTGCTTATCCATACATGCGACCTTCCTACATTGAGTCTGGGCTATCCTTTACAATTTTAATAATCATAGCAGAATTTATACATTCTGATCAATGTTAAGAATGAATCTGAATCTATATCTTTCTCTTCCCCCTTAACACCACCAGACTGGTAGCATACCTTTATGCTTTACATTCTTCCTCTACTTTCTTTAATTGATTAAAATCACTTGGCATTTTCTTGATTAATACTCATTTTTAAAACCTATTTCTCTATTTCTTACAGCTCATTTCTTAATCATTGTATTGAGCTTTCTACCTACATTATTCCAAATAATTTAGATTTAACCATAGCAGGTTTCTTCCCTCATTCTTTTGCATCATGCCGTTACTTTTTAATTTCTTCTCATATTTTCTACCCACAAAAAAGTGCCTGGGTGGTAAGGCTTATGAATCACTGCATGTGTAACAATATTTTTATTTTTTTCTTGTTCTGGATAACATTTTGTATTTTATCATGGAATTCTAGATTCAAAATATTTTTTTCTTGACTTTTGAAAGCATTTCTTTATTTTTCTCTAGTACTCAATCTTGTTGATGTAAAATATGATGGCAAATTAATTTTTATTCTTTTAGGTCACTCATTTTTTCTCCTTGGAAGATTTTTTAGATTTTCCTCTTCATCTTTGGAATTTAAAGATTCTCACTAAGGTTTATTCATGGTGTTTGTTTGCTTGGTTTTTAAATTTTCTGACTCAGCGCTTTGTCAGCTATTTTCAGAAAGAGCATTTAGATTCTCAGGTCCTGAAACTTTCATAGCAACAAAATTCTGATTTTTTGTTTGTTATTATTTCTTACTTGGTCCTGTGAGAAAAACCAAGACAGTAGAAAGTAAAAGGGAAATGCTCATGATTACATGTTCATGATTTTTAAAGGTCTTCTCGATGACTACAGTATTTGATCATAGTTTATCATGATCAATCATTCTATTTTTTAACTGTAGAATGGATTATATACTTAGAAATAAGATATGCTACCATTCTTTCTGGGTGTAAGAAATTTGGGTTATAGGATTGACATATTCCTGAGGGTAAAAGTTTGCCTTCTGTGCTCCAATGCTTATAGTCTAATTCATTTTCTTGATAAAATTAGGGATGGGCTTGTCTGGAACCCTAATTTGGCCTTATTTATTTATATTTTATTGTTTATAATACTGGGGATTGAACCCAGGAACATCCTACCTCTGAGCTACACGCTCAGCTATATTTTATTTTATTTTTTATTTCGAAACAGAGTCTCACTAAGTTGTGGAAGGCCTCACTAAGTTGTTGAGTATGACATTGAACCTGTGATCCTCCTGTCTCAGCCTCCCAAGTACTGAGATTACAGGCATGTGCCACCATGCCCATCTGGGACCCATTTATTATAAAATAATTTTCAACAGTTTATCAAATACATTTAGATCACATGTGTAAGAATATAATTTTATCTTTTCTGTCAAAGGAGTAGCTTGATTTAAACTGCCATTTTGTAATCTGGTAGGGACTTAGATTACTTTACAAAATTAGCATCTCTTAAGAGATTGTAGGTGTTGACCCTCCCCCATCTTCCTCTGTAGTTGAACAGGAAGACTGTGAAGCTGTAACTCCCACCAATAGGAGTTCAGTGCAGGAGGAGCTTTGTGTCAGGGATATAAGACCCACAGGGTTCTTTCTCAAGTGTGCTCTCTCTCACATACTTGGGAGCACCCTTTTTTGCAAGAAAGTAAAACACCTTGTCAAGCAACTTTCAAACACGTGCTTTTTCTTGATGCCATGAAGTTATTTCTAACACATATACAGATTGCATGAATTTCTGAAAAATACACTAATAGTATACAAAATTACATGCAAAATACCACCCCCCCTCCAAAAAAAAAACAAGAAACAAAACAAAAAAAAAAACCAAAACCCTAACCTCAATAAATAGCTTAAATGTATTACAGGCAAAATGGTGGGTCTGACTGAATATCTATAGACTAATCTTTATTTAATGCTACTATGTGCCAGGATGCTCTACTATTTTGAATAAGTATGGGTTTATTTAGCTTTCACAATAGCTGCATGAGGGAAGCGTTGCTATTATCCCTGTTTTACATAGGAAGAAAGTGAAGTTGAGGGAACTTGCTGAGAGTCATACAATTAACAAACAGCCAAACCACCAGGATTTGAATCCAAGTTACTTGATGCTTCAGAGTGTTTGCTTATGGTGCACGGTGGTATGGAAATTTCTGCATCTCCAATCAGAGAAGAACATCCTGGAGGTGGTGGCTTCTCATGGGATCAGCTGGGGAGGAAGAAAAAGGTCATGGAGGAGAGGATGATTTTTATAATGGGACAGAACAGTGAAGAATCTGAGGTTGTGGCATATGGTCACAAGATTTCTCTGTGGGCTGTCTACTTATATCTTATATATGTAGCATGAATGTTTTGGTACTGTGAGTTTTTTCTTTTTTTTTTTTTTTTTACACAATTAGGGATACACATCGGTGGCTAAGGTGGTTGAAATAATGGAAGGGATGGGTAGATATCTGGTTGTTTCACTCATACAGACATAGCTTTAAGATTTGGTTGCCTCTATTTAGAATTGGGCTTAAATTACCATGAATTTCAGATGAAATTTATCACAAAAGCAAAATGTGGTCCAATCATGTGTACTATCAAAATAATTGGCAGTAAAGTTCAGGACAGCACCATCAGATCTGCATGATTCTGGCCCAGGAGGATTCCAAATAGGCTGTCCACTTATGAGCAGGCTTATAACAAGGAAGGATGAGGATGAATGCCACAGAGAAAATTTTGGTAAGTACTGTGGAGTACTTTCAATTTTAAGCTTTCAGAGCATTTCTATGCACAGAGATGAATCAAGAGCCAGTTGAATAGTTTAAAAAAATGCTTTTCACAAAGCTGTTTAAAATTTAACAGGTGTCAAAGAAATTCTACCAAAGAAACTGAAGTGCACTTCGAGTATGTTTTATGTTCAATGTTATTGCTTGACACAAGGACAGAATGTGAGACCAACTATCTTCATCTGAGGAGTGCTTAAATTCCAACTCTGGGTTAGATTTCATCATGTTCCAGAAATATCTTGGATCATTAAATTAATTCACTGTAAAATAATGCACCAATTCCTATAGACTTTGCTTCTATATCACATAATGAAAAACTTGCTATAATGAGTTGGTATTGAGATTTTATTAGGTCAACTTGCTTTGGATTGCTATATGTCATGTTTATCTGTGGGAGCCAATGCCATTGTTTGTGTTAGGCTAAATTCCTTCGTAATTTGAAGCCCTCTCTACTGGAGTGATCTCTGACCACTTTAAGGCTTTGATATCCCTTGGAAAACAAAGGCTTTATCTCTTCAGATCTCACCCTGAATTCCATTTGCTTCTGAATTCCAATCAAAGGCAATGGAATAATTCAATTCCCTTTGAAAATTTTGATGCAATCTGATGTTGATGTGGATCTCAAAACAGGATTAGGGATATAGCTCAAAGGTAGAACACTGGGTTCAATCTCAGTAATACACACACACACACACACACACACACACCAGAGAGAGAGAGAGAGAGAGAGAGAGAGAGAGAGAGAGAGAGAGAGAGAGAGAGACTGGTGAAAAGCTTGCTTTCCTGCTGCATCATTGCCCACATTGTTTTTTGTATGTGATTCAAAGCTGTTTAGAACAAGATTTTTCTCAAGTCTCTTATACTGTCATAGCTTAGATAAATTCACTTTAGTGGAAACACATCTTGATACATCAAGATTGGTTCATCAACTTCATGAATTTAGGAAACCTAAGGATGTGCAGAGAAAAGTGGTGTGCTTAATCTTTGGTATGATAAAAAGAAAAATGCATTTTGAGACAAAGCTATAGCTCAAGAGATGGGCTTTTAAATTTCTAGAGAATGACTTCTAATCTGAAGACCGGCTAGCTCGGAGGACTTGTGATTCTTGCGCAACATCAAAGATGGAATGCTGGAATGTGGGATGTAGGGAAGAACTTAAAAGTCGCAACTTATTTATTGGGACACGGACAGTCTTCTCTCTACTGCAGTCTCTATATTTTATCCTTCAGTGCACCAGTTTTCTGAACCTCTCATATGGGCACTTAATCTACTTATTCTTTTATCTTGTTCTCAAATTGTTCCTGTGTTATCTTGCCTCCACCACCAGGCTGAAAGGTCCCAGGAATCAAGAGCGAGGTTTGCCACTGCTATTGTGGCAGCAGCATCTAGTAGTGTGTGGAGATCACAGGACACTTACTTCCCTCAATCCTTGTGAAATGGAATCAAGTTGAGAAAGTAGTCTTGGGAATCTTGACCCAGGTCCAACACAGAACCCATAAAATCTACTCCTTACCAGCAGTCACCCCTCATCTCCTTCCCCCGCCCCAGTACTGTCCTGCCCCCAACAAACACATATATTCTTCTCAAAAGACATCTTCAGAAGCCGGGCGAGGTGGCACACGCTTGTAATCCCAGCATTTGGGAGGCTGAGACTGGAGGATCCCGGTTCGCGGCCAGCCTCAGCTACCTAGTGAGGCACTCCGCAACTTAGTGAGACCCAGTTTCAAAATAAAGAATAAAAAATAAGGCTGGGGATATAGCTCAGAGGTAGAATGCCCCTGAGTTCAACCCCCAGTACCACAAAAAAAAAAAAAAAAAAAAAGACATCTTCAGTTTTGGAAAACTTTCTTACTTTTTTCATCTATTGTAATTTTCTTCTTCTTAAATGCTAAACTTAGCTATATGGCATTCAATATTTTTAAATCAATAATTAAACAGGCTAATGGTTAACAAGTATATATGAACAAGTTAATAATTAACAAGCATAATAGATTATACCTGTGCTGTTGCCTGGTCTCAACACAGGATTTAATAGTAAGCATATGCTTACAGACCTTGTAAGTGGATTTTCAGTAGATCAATACAGCTTTTTTGAGCAAGGCAACATCATCATTTTTGTTGGGGTTCATTCTTGTTTCCAATGCACAAATTATTTCTTTATTCTTTCTCTCCTTTGCTCTTCAAAATGTCTATCACCTCTGATTCTAAAATCAACAAATAGTTATTACAAAGATTTTGGCAAATACAGGAGAACAACAAGAAAATCAAATCCATTCATAAACCAGTCACTCGGAGATACACATCTCTAAAGTAATTTTCTCCAGACTTTTCCTATGCATGCATTTGTGCATGACCCTAACTCCATAAGATTGCATAAACAAGACATGTTTTCTCAAATCTAGATGAAATCTGCCCTTATCCAGAGTATAATAAAATAATTTTGCCAACTATGAAGAAACATCACTGATATTTTTGTTATGATTGACTGGCTATTACAAGTGAATCTGTGAAAAGAAGGTTCTTTTTATAACATTCAATCTTCTGTCTAGGAGTATGGCATATAAACTGTATTCAAATTTTCTTTTGATCTCTCAGTAAATTGTTGTAGATTTTGGAGGAGGGTTAGAGGAGGGGATGGGTGCTAGCATCTTTCCCTTTTCTAGGTTATTTTTAGGTGTTTAACATTTTTTGTTGTAATTGTTAAAATCTTTTAATACTTGCATTTCCTTTTATGGTAGGCATTATTTCAGAAAGTTATTGATTTTTTTGTGTATACTTTGTTTTCAACTATATTAGTAAGCTTTATTTGTCATGTTAATTTTTCAGTTTACTCCTTCTTTATACCTAGACTTATTAGATACTCCTCTGGAATAGCATATACTTTTTTTGTTTTTATTTGGACTTTTGATTTTTAAATATGAAATAACCCTAACAGTATTTATTATTATTATTATTATTATTATTATTATTATTATTATTGTTGTTGTTGTTGTTGTTATTGCTGCAGTAGTGGGGATTGAGCCCAGGGGCATTCTACCTCTGAGCTACACTTCCAGCCCTATTTTTATTCTAAATAGCTGAGGCTAGCTGTGAACCTCAGCCTCCCAAGTACTAGGATCACAAGTGTGTGCTACCACACCCAGCTTATTAACTATTTTGAGGGAGAGTACTGGGAATTGAACCCAGGGTCCCTTTACCTCCCCTTTGAGCTACAACCCTTTTAAAATGTTTTATTTTGAAACAGTGTCTTGCTAAATTGCTGAGATTGTCCTTGAAACTGCAATCCTTCTGTCTCAGCCCCCAATACTGGGATTACAGGTGCAACACCATGCCTGGCTAAGTAATCCTTATCGTCTTCCTTAAGTAGTACCACTTTGATTATCTTTTAAATCTTTGTTTTGCAAAATTCTTAATTTTTGTTAAAAAATTATGGGGGGCAGAATAAATATCCCTCATTAATGTAAAGAGGCAAATGTACTTTGACTAGTCCACCTTCGGGTAGTTTTCCAGGGTTTGCTGATTAACTGGTTTAATGGTCTGTACTCTATGGGGTGCAGGGTGGTGGATTCGAAGCAGCCTGGATGGAGAGTGGGGAGATTGGGTTCAGGTCCAACCTCTCTCCAGTCACATGTGTGACCACTGGGACAAAAGGAAAAGTGTTCTTACATGTGACAAGAGTATGTTAAATTAAGTAAAATAGGATTAAGCTTTCCTCTAGGGCTAGCAGTTTATTATCTACATGATTAAGATGTTAATATAATTTAGAAATTTCAAAAATATTGTTTTGCTATACATGAAGATTATTAAGCTTTTTGGCCTCTCGAAGTCTCTCACCATCTTGTTTAATGATTTTATACACCATTTTAAAATCTTAAAAATGACCAATTTAATAACTTCATTAAACATCTTCAATTTTTAGTGAGTTATTGTTCTAATGCTCTTTTAGAAGATACATTAAGTTGACTCTTCTACATATACTTTAACTCCAACCACGTTTATATTCCTTCTCTCTAGCCTATATGTCCCCAAACAATTAATATAATAAGGATAGTGACCTCCCATTTCCACTGTAAAAAAATACTGTTAGAAAGAGCATAGTTCAAGCCGGGCGTGGTGGCGCACGCTTGTAATCCCAGCATTCCGGAGGCTGAGACTGGAGGATCCGGGTTTTCGGCCAGCCTCAGCTACCTAGTGAGGCACTCCGCAACTTAGTGAGACCCAGTTTCAAAATAAAGAATAAAAATAGGGCTGGGGGTGTAGCTCAGAGGTAGAATGCCCCTGAGTTCAATCCCCAGTACCACAAAAAAAAAAAAAAAAAAAAAAGAAAGAGCATAGTTCAGGTTGTTGAACACTCTACTCATTTCTACTGTCTTACATCAACCAACAAAGTCCAGTTTTCCCATAATTTTATTTTCTACCAGCTTAACTTACAGGTATTTCTTGGAGTTGATTTTTTCCAATCCCCATGCTCCTTCACTGATTAAGAATTAACTTTTTTTGTATACACATTTGTATCTCCCAGTTGTGTTTACCTAAATGCAGATTAATTTGGGCTATGTATATAAAGATGGATTACTTTGGAAGTCAAGTTTCATTGCTCCTACTACAAAGATAGGTCTAACAACAAATACAACAAATTTCAACTATCATTTCTATCAGGATCACAGATTGTATTGATGTGGAAGACATCTATGGCACAGGCCAGAGGAGAGATGGTTGGCTCGATTTAGAGTCAGGGCAAACGATATGACAAAAAAGATCTAAGGGTGCCAGAGGAATTCCACATATGCGTACATGGTAAGTTGTTTGGAAAAGATTCAGTGTCCATTGATGGGACACCCAGGTATAGACTGGTTTCTGAGTGATACAGAAGTTCCCTACTCTGTTTTTGGCAGAATCTAAAATGAAGTATAGATAGGATAAATTGTGTGTACTTAAAGAATTTATGGAAAGATGTCTAAGGGAGAAAAATACTTATCAAGCAGGAATATGGTCAGATCAAGAGTGGGAAATGTGAAGTAAAAAAAAGTGGAACAGGACTGTGCTGTTAATCGAGAATATTGACAATAGGATATATGTCTGGGCTTAGATTTACATTTATTAATTTTACAGATATCATTGAGCATCTACTAGACACTGTGACAGTTTCTGGGACACAATGACATGCAAATTAAACATGGTTCTGAATTTTCCAGAGCACGAGTACAAGTGTAAAAGGTAAATATGTAATGAAAGCCATTTTTCCTTTTTATCATTCTTAACATTTGAACATGTACAGTCCATCCTTTTCACTATGATAAGCTATAAATATTAGCGTAGCAATAAGTATTTTACATATATTTACTTACTTAATCATCAGACAACTAAAGAGGGAAGTAATTTACCCAAGGCTAAACACAGTCCAAGCTGGAGTGCTGGGAACCAAACATGGCCGTGTAGGTCCAGAGTCTGTGCTCTTACTCACAACTATAGTGCTGAGAAGCAATTCTTCCTGCTCAACTTCCTGTCAAACGCCATCTGAGCATTAGTGTTCATTGGCTTCTCTCTCATTAAGTCATAATATCCTCATGTCATTTGTATTTTCTTGAGTGCTGTACATACGATATGCCTTTGGGATATATATTGATAACTGGCTTCACCAGTCAGGTGAAGAGGTTCAATAGATTGCATAAATGATGTCAGCAAATTTGCATTTAAAACTAAAATGCAATTTTAATTCTACTTTATAACCGTCAGGTGCCCTCAGTTCCTAGGCTTTCAAGGAGGCTGGCAAGACAGCTAGTGACCCAACAGCATCTCTCTGAGGAGGCTCTTCTTGCTTTTCTCCACACTACAATTCTCCTTCCACTTTTCTTTTCCTTAGCAGGTGCCCCAGTGTTACATTCCACTTCTGTTGCTTCTTGACATTGCCTGCTCACTTTTCTTCGTATTTGCTCTGTGCTTGCTGACACAATTGCAAACCTCAGATTTACTTTCCTCTTGAGATAGTGTCTTATGGGACTTGGTCTAAGGCAACAGGCTCAGGGGACTGGTTTGGTCCTGGTATCTGCGTGAACTGATGACCAGTTGGAAGCCGATTGCCCTGGACCTGGGAGCTGACTCCTGTCCACTAGTTTGTGGCTGGGTTGCGATGTATCTGGAGCTTTCTGCAGGAAGTTCTACATGTGTCAGGTATTCTGTTTGGTGTGGTGAAACTGTCAGACTATTTGCATAGCTTTTTTTAGTATAAACACATTATTAATTTATTTCCACACTGAATGCCTGCCTACGTAATCCATGTCAGTAATTTGTAAGGCTGGTGGGGAGGAGAAAGAATCTGTCTGTTTGAAAGGAAAGAGAATGCAGGACATGGAATCACCAGGCTGTTCGAATTTCATAATATTATGTTTTGAACAAGTTTCTAAAAATAGAATTTTAATAATGTGGTTAATTTTGCAACTGTGGATAACAAAGTGATAGGAAAGAAAGGAACCTTAAATTATCTAGGCCATTTCCTACTTGAAAGTGATGTCAACCATTCAAACATTTGTATCCAAAGGAAACCCCCACAAAACCTGTAAAAAAGTCACTAGAATTCTATTCTGTTTTCTAAACCTTGATTTTGATTACTTTGTCTTATTTTTCTTCTTAGCCTCTGTCACAACCTACATACATACTATGTGTTTATGTGTTTGCTCTTTGTTCTTTTCTCCCCTCTTAGAATACAAACTAAATGTAGTTGCTTGGTACACACTTATAAATATTTGTTGAATAAGTGAATAAATTAATTTGTGTATTGAAAAATGTCTAGAATAATATATACAAATTGTTAACAATATTCACCTCTGGAGAATATAATTAGCAAATTTGGAAGAGAATTGAAGGGGAAGGATGTAGAATGGTGGACTTTTATGTTATAAACCTCTATATCATTTACATTTTTCTTTATTTAATGAAATAAAAATTGACGTGCTTTACACTGAACTTGCAGGAACCTACTTATTACACATATAAGTAAAGGTATATGTAGATATGTTGTAAAACAAATATATATATATTTATTAATCTCCTATGGTCTTTGGTCTTTTTTTTTTAAACAAATATGTCCAATGTTGTAAAGCATAGTGGAAAGTTCTTCAGAAAGGTCTGTATTTAAAAAATCTATTTTTAGTATTTCACATGTGATACGAAATTTTTAGTATTTCACATGTGGTATGTAATTTTCAACTGTCTAGGCAAAACAAAACAACACTGATACCAAATTTTAAAATTATGCCAAGTGTCTGGAAATAGTCATTCACCAATACTCAGTAAAAAATAGAATTGCTGAGAAGAATGCTTGCAAGTATTAAGAAACAGTTATAGATAATAAATAAAATCATTTTATAAGGGTAAGAATTATGCAACATGCACAGTGGCTTTAAAAATATTATAAAATTGAAAAATTAAAGATGAAAAGTCAGGGTCTAGTCAGGAAAACAGAGACTGCTAGATATATATTAGTGAACACGTTTATATGGGGACACAATTACAAAGGTATTAAAAACCTGAGTGGGGAAGGAAGTCAATCTAGCTCATAACAATAGCAGGAAGCCTTTATCATCTTTAGGGCTGGAGGAAGCAAGGGAGGAGGTGAGGTTACCAGAGCCCTAAGGCCAGGACCATTGGGTAGGAACTGCAAACAAGTTTATAGGCCCAAAGGAGGGGTCTAGAATTATAGAGGCAGAGGCTCTCTGCCAGAAACTGATCTAGAAAGGAAACACAGTCACCAACCACAGGAGAAAGAGGGGACGAAATATTCTGGCTGCTCCTCATCCTCAAGCCTCCAACTAGTGCCTTCCATTGGCCAAACAAAATAGGAAGTAAATGTAAAGGGATCCTGGGAAATGTAGTTTACATAGTCAGCCCCTGACAAGCTATACACCAGGGGAACAATGATGACTATTATTATTAATTTGAACCCGGGGCATTTTACCTCTGAGCTACACCCCTACCCCTATTTTACTTTTAGTTAAAAAATATTTTTTAATTGGTGCATTGTAATCGTACATCTTTGTTAGGTACAAGCTGATAAAAGCATACATATATTTTTATTTTTATTTTGAAACAGGGTCTCACTAGGTTGATGGGAGTCCTACTACTTGCTGTGGCTGGCCTTGAACCAGAGATCCTCCTGTTTCAACCTCCCAAGTACTGGAATTACAGATGTGTGCCACCATATCCTACTGATGAATGGCTTTGAGAGTAAACAGGCAAATGACCTGAACAGTTTAATAGAGGTAATAATATGTTTTATTCATGCAACAGTCAAATTTCTATAAGATATTTTAGGTATACTTAGAGATAATAATTTTATGCAACATTTATTTAGGTATATTTGGCATGGATTGAAGTATCAGTTATTTCTCAGTCTGTTCAGATTTAGGAATCCTTTTCATATCAATGTATAAAATCACCAATCAAGTGATTAATCCTTTATTCCTGTGTTATTTTAGCAACATATGGCATAAAAATAAACATATTTCTTTGCTCACTTGAGGTTAGGATATTTTGTGTTTGTGCTAAAAAATTCAGTGTTTTTTAAAAATATTTTTTCCTGATTTGTTTCTAAATGGAGAATCAAGAGAGAGAGACTTTGAGGCTATATTTTTAAGCATTTCTTATATAACTCCCTCCCCAATAAATTGGAAGCCAAATTAGACATAAATGTCATTTTACTTTCTCTTTTTAACTTTGGCTTTTGAAATATTGGAGGCATTTCAACGTGCTATGTAGGAATTTAAATGAATGCATGAACCTTATGGATTTGTTAAGGATCATCTTGAGGTGAGTTTGCAGAATTATTATCATTTATTGCTTTTCATCAACTGTATAATTGAGAAGGTTTTCCCAGTGATTTATACCACCATAAAATACTCAGTCTTATTTCTATTAATTATGATTTGGAAGATGTAGTAAGTATAATGTTAATGAGTGTGTTGAAGGATGTTGGATTAATTGGAATGACAAAAATGCCTAAAGCAAAGAGTAATAGTTTGAGACTATTGGCAAATCCAAACATAAAACTGTTATTTACCCTATGTCTTACCCTGTCCTTAGAAATATGACTTGTCCCAGACCATGATTTTAAGTTCAATCTTCGATTAAAAAGAACCTTTATATTATGGAAATTTCAAACATTTACAAAAGCATTTCCAAGTTGGAATTACTGGTTCACCCAGCTTCAACAGTGATTAACT
Organism: Graphiurus murinus; assembly: GCA_004027655.1. Taxonomy (NCBI): domain Eukaryota; kingdom Metazoa; phylum Chordata; class Mammalia; order Rodentia; family Gliridae; genus Graphiurus; species Graphiurus murinus. The sequence goes on from PVLC010002040.1 coordinate 22,072, forward strand.
CATACCCAGTCTCATTTTTATGTATAATCCTGTCCATTCCCCTTTTTTCTCTCCCTGAGCTCCCCTGGATTATTTTAAAGACAATTATTTTAAAGATATCAGATATCATATCACTTCATCCATGGTTTTAATAAGCTTTTTTTGTTGAGAGAGGGAGGAGAAAGAGAACTGGGAGCTTTCCATTTAGTAATGTGGTGGGAGGATCAACACAAAGTTCATCTGTTTTCCAAGAATGTCTGGTACTGGGGAAGGAGGGATCGTGGTGTTGGAAATTGCCAGGGAATCACACACATCCTTTGGTGAACTGCAGTAAATATATGTATCAAGTAAACTTTGTAAAATGCACATAATTCTTAGAATGGGAAATGCATTACTTTTCAGAAATCATTATTACACATTTTCAAATCAGATTCATATGCCATCATCTGGTCCAATGTAGAACTATAATGTAGTAGTGAAATTTGGACAGATATATTTTAGATATAACTAGCAGTGTCACAAAACCTAGAATTAGGACTGTTCTGGGACCCAGAACTTGGACATCATCAGAAATAACGACAATGCTCTTAAACTTCTATGGTGGCACAGGGAGAGAAAGGAGAGAGGATTTGTGGAAACATAACAGAAGACTCTCTACTGATGTTACAGTCTCCTTGGACAATAATATCTTTGCCCATAGCATCAATAATTCTCATGTCAATAATTTCCAGGTCTGTATTTTTTTTTTTTTTTAGCTTGGGTTCAAATATACAACTACTAGTAGAACTTTCTATGCACTTGTGTACAAAGCTCCTCACATTCAGCAGGTCTGGCAGAGATCTTTGTAACTCAGTCCTGCTTTACTCTCCCATTTTTGTCATCTTATTAACGGTACCATCATCCAACTAGGTACAAAATAAGATCGTGGTTTTCTCCTTCCTCTCCCCTCCCCCTCAGTCCAATCAATTGCTACGTCTTCTTCTGTCTGCCTTTTCAAAAGACTCAATTTTTCTCCTACTAATGCTGCCCTTGCCTCAGTGTAGACTTTGTTTTGCCGGAACTCATAAACTTGTCTTAGATTGGCTGTATTCCCCACCCTGCATTAGAGACACATTGAATATACCACATCTCTCTAATCTCAAATTCTTATATGTACTGCATGCTAGCTGATTATGCCACCCGAGCTCCATCCGATCTCAAATTTTTAAACTTATTCTTTTGTATGGCAAATATAGCCCTACCCTATTTTTTTTTTTAGATGGACCTTCTGCTATTCCTCAATGACTTTACCATCTAACCATATGGAGATACATGTGGTTCTTCAAACACAATAATATGCAGGTTCTGTTTCAGATGATGCCTGAGATTCTGCGTTTCTAGTAAGATCCCAGATGATGCTTCTGGTTTACAAACTATCCTTTAGTAGAAAGGGCTACAGGATCTATCCTTGCCCTATCTCTCAATTACCAGAGGAGCCACGGTTTTGTTTTTTCTTTGCCATTCATTTAGCTGCTTTATGGCTTCAAACATTTTATTTTGTAAACCAGAAAGATTCTCTCCCCAGATTACCTTCTTTCCCTTCAAGTTTCAGCTCAAATACATTTTTCACTTAGAAAACTGCCCTGAATCCCCCAGGAAGACTTGGATGCCTCTTTTCCTATGCACACTGCATTGTTTACATGTTTCTGTTATAGCAATAGCACATCACATTGTGGATTCTGGACCATCTATTTCCCAGTGATTCCAGCATCATTCGTAGTGCCAGGCACATGGGAGAAATACAGAAAGTATTTGTTGAAGAATTAGGTAGATGAATTCCCCCTTGATGACATTTATGATGGCCCTTGATATCCCTGCGGCATTCCCAGCACTGTATAAAGTAGTATTTATAGAGCCTTAAAAGTTTCACAAACCATACAAATTAGAGATAAATTATAATCCCATTTTAATAACAATGTGGTTATCCTAAGCTTAAGGCCCATGACCACCTGTGGACAAGCTTCATAGAGTAGCCATTTGGGCCTTGATTAATTTCTCATGGTTTGCCATTAGTTCCCAGGCTGGTAGGCTCAGGAATTTGATTTGTCAGCATTTTGAGCGAGAATCTTAGCAAGCATCCTATTCTCAGAAGGGCACACATTAGCCAAACTTTTAATGTTGATGTACGATTTAGAAAGTCTTCCAGTGTGAGAAGTTATGGCATTAAGAATCAGAATACTAGAATCTGGAATATAGCCCTTTCCAAGTTTTTTTTTTTTTTTTCCTCTTTCTTTTTTTTTTTTTTTTTTTACTGGGGATTAAACTCAGGGGCATTCTACCTCCAAGCTATACCCCCAGTCCTATTTTTATTCTTTATTTTGAAACAGGATCTCACTAAGTTGCAGAGAGCCTCACTAAGTAGCTGAGGCTGGCCGTGAACCTGGATCCTCCAGTCTCAACTTCCCAAGTACTGGAATTTCAAGCATGCGCCGCCATGCCCAGTTTTGTAATCAAGTTTTAATGAAAGTGAAATCATGATTTACTCTTTTTTTTTTTTTGATAGGGTAGAATCTGAAAAGTCAGATTTAGATAAATTGGATGTATCGTGGCTTTAGGTTGAGTTGGCTCAAAACATCCAAACCTTAAGAATGATTTTGCCATTAGGACCAAAATAAAATCTGTGGCCACAAATTCAGTATCCATCTCCATCAAAAGAATGAATCTTCATTAGAACTGGAAACTTTCAAAGTGTCTTGGTAATGAGTACCTTCCCCAGGGTTTTGATGAGCCCTGCCCTGTTTGCACCTGAGACTCTTCCTTTACTGTCCTTCCAAGGCAATGAATCCCTTTCTGGTGGGCTTATTCTTCCACAGAACAATTCTTTCTTGATTATGGAGAATTTGTATAATTTTGCCCTGAAAACTTGTTGTTTTCCATCATTTCTAAGTCCCAGAAGACACTTTCTCACAAATCCTCATGTGGTACCAAAATAAAATCCTCATGTGGTCCTTGGAAAGAGGGGAGATGCCTGTGGTGAAGGGGTCCCTGAATGTCTTTAGGCCCCACTTCTTAGCATGAAAAGAATAACAACAACAACATAAAGACAATTGCTGGATTGACCATGTTTGACATGGTCAATGTCAAACATGCAAATGCCCTCTGTCAAACATGGTCAATCCAGCAATTTCTCTGAGTTGCATGAAAGTGTCTTGGGAGCAGTTATATTATTCTCACCTCTCTCCTTCTCTGTGAGTCTGTTCTTCTGGGAAAGTAGAGGAGAAGCACCCACTGGATGTGAAATACCTGAGTGGATAGAAGCTCCTGGGGCCTTGCATCTTTGTTCCAAAGCCTACCATTGTACGTTGTCATCCTCTCACTTTGCGGTGTAGTTGTTGGGAGAGACTCTGCATGTAGAGCAACGACAGCCCTGGCAAATCATGAGAGGGGTGATGAGTGAAGGGTGAGGAGGAGTGAACTACATCTGGATTACTTAGGCTAATAGTTCTTGGAATCCCTGCCAAGGGAAGTTGTGAGTTTTCTCCCCCTTGGATATAAATATTTAAATTATTGACAACTGTCTTCTGTGTTTTGGCAGTAGGAGACTGGCACAGTAAGGCACTTCTCTCTTTAATATGCATACAAATCATCTAGGGATCTGGTTAAAATGCACATTCTGGACCAGTAGGTCTACTGTAAAGTGGACCCTGAGATTCTGCATTTCTGACAAGAGCTCAGCTGATGCTGTGGGTCCATGGTGAATATCCAGGACTGTCAGATTCCTTGACGTCTGTTCCCAACCTCTCGATTACTAGCCAGGTCAAATTCTTCCTTTTCCTCGCCATGCATTACGTTGTACCTGCTTTCTGGCTAGAGGCATTCTATTTTGCAAAATCAACTGTGTCACTTGGTAGAAACCTTTCTGGGGTATGTGGATTTGCATGGCCTGGAAACATTCAGTAATCATGAAGTGTTAAACAATAAGGAAAACTGAAGGGAGTGGGAGGTACAGTGTGGGCAGAGGAGAGAGAGAGTGGTGTGTGTTTGTGTGTGTGATGGGGTGGGGTTAGGGAGGAAAAGGGTATAATAGGTCTCATTGGAATGTGGAAATGTGTGTCTGTAAGAGACCTGTTAACTCATGTCCAAAATAGCATAACTCCCAGCATGGTTGGGCAAGTACAGTAGCAAAATGAAAAAAAAATACCCTAGGGAATGTCAAAGAAAATTTTGGAATAATATAACACCCCACACCATGGTTTCTTTTCTCTTCTCTGCTATTATTGGTTGAATGGAGTTCTTTACTGTTGAGAGTTTTCTCTTGGTCCCTATCCTGTTTTGCGGAGATGAGATGGAAGGCATTCCAAGAAACTCCAAGAGAGAGAAATTTCTACTGTTTGTGGCTAAACAATATTCAGGATGTCAGGATTCCAGTTTCACTTAAGTCTTTTTCCAAAGGGCTATTATATAAATTCTCTGTAGAAATACTAGGTAACACCTGAACTTTCCTGACTTTGCTTTTTTAAATTTTAAATTTTTGGTACTGGGGATGGAACCCAGAGACATTCTACCTCCAAGTTATACCCCCAATCCAATTTTATTTCTTATTTTGAAACAAGGTCTCACTAAGTTGCAGAGTTGCAGAGGCTGGCTTCAAACCTGTGATCCTCCTGTCGCAGCCTCCCAAGTACTGGGATTACAAGCGTGCGCCACCATGCCCAGCTGCTTTCTTTCTTTCTTTTTTTTTTTGTGGTACTGGGGATTGAACTCAGGGGCATTCTACCTCTGAGCTATACCCCAGCCCTATTTTTTATTCTTTATTTTGAAACCGGGTCTCACTAAGTTGCGGAGTGCCTCACTAGGTAGCTGAGGCTGGCGGCGAATCTGGATCCTCCGGTCTCAGCCTCCCGAATGCTGGGATTACAAGCGTGCGCCACCACGCCTGGCTTGATTTTTTTTTCTCCATGATGGCAAAAAAAAAAAAAAAAAAAAAAAAAAAAATTCACCAAAAAAATATACAGTAATTAAGAAGGTGAAGATTGTTAAATGTATTGTGATAAAGCTCCAGGTTCCTCTTCAGACTTAGTCATGTTTCTGTCTTGTTTCGGGTTCACACTTCATGTATGTCTGCACAGTTAAATGGCGCAAGCATCTCTGTGGAAAGTTTGTACTTGTTTGGAATTTCATGGAGATGTCCCAGGGAAGTGTTACTTTTTATTGCTTGGACCACTCAGGATTTTATTAGTGTAAAGGGCCACACAGTCCCATCAGTGGTTAATCCTCATAAATAATTTCATGACTTAGTTTTTTTTATTGCTATATTCATTTTATAGACAGTAATACGCGAGGAATGGATTACCAGGGAGTTGAAATTATAACCTACGGTCGCGAACGTGTCCCAGACCATTGTTTAGTTTAAATGGTAGCTGTATACGTGTTTGTATGTGTCAAATCAGATAAAAAGATGAAATATCTGGGGATTTAGTATCTCTGAGGCTGTGTCTGGGTTTGTCAAGGAAAAACGGGAAGATCTGAATCCAGCACTTAATATTACAGAAAGAGGAAACTGTAGTGAGGAAACTGTGGGTCCTGCTGGCTCCATGGTCTTCCCTGCAGTGTGAAATCCCCAGGACCATTTCCCAACTGGGAGTTGTGTTCACAGACGTCACTCTCCTGTCTGTCACTGCACAGGGAATAGCCACCTTCCACATTCTTCTTGTAATTTTAACTCCAATCCTGAAAATGTGTCCATCATATTCCTCAGGATCACCTCAAGATTATACGTACTGCTGTGACCGCAGAGAGTCAGACTTGGAACCAGAGACTCTTGTCTACAGAGAGCCTCCAATGAACTGATTGGAGGTGTCTTAACGGTCCTGTTTCATTTACCTACTGCCATGGTTAGGTTTAGAAAACTTACTGAAGTGAGCTGCAGGGTCATGGTGGGTTCAGGTATGGGGGGCATTTTTCATGGTCCTTCATCCCACAGTGCAGTCATAGAGATTCTCAGGAAGGGCTGGCCTTGAACTCTAATAAGAAGATGAGGTATGGGGGGAAGAGGACTCAGAGGGCAAAGGACTACATCTTCTGCAATGCTCTGGCTGTTCCTTACCAGGGTGGAGAACCCTCGATTCTTCCTCCCTCTGGGGGAACAGGTTATCCTGTCCACACCGTGATGCTAGCCCTGTAAGACTCATTTTGGACTCTTCTGGCTACCATAACTATATGATCACAAAGCAACAATAGGAAATATAGGAAATACAGGAGTTTTTTTTTTTTTTTTTTCCTTCATGGGCTCTTTATTAAAAAACAATAAAATTGCATTTTGTGATTGTGTTGACATAAAGGTGAATATATTAATATTATACATAAAAACATTTTCTTTGATTTAAAAGCCTTCCTTTTTCTGATTCTAAAAGAAATTAAGACAATTTTCATGGGCATATAAAGGTAACCTGGGCTCTAAGGGTGGTGCCAGGTGTGCCTAATGGATGCGTTGGCTCTATTTATGGGTATCTGTATCCAAACCTTCTCTGTCATTCAGCATTTCAGATTCAGCATAGCCAAGTACATGCCAACCAAGGGATTACCGCAATACTGACTTCTTGTTTTGTTGTCTGCTTTCTTGGTGCTTGAATGGGGGTTAGGATTTTACACTGGTGGAGTTACTTATTTTGAGCAGGAAGAAATTAGTCAATTCTTAATAGCCTCCTACATAAACACATAACAAATTTTAGTTGAGTGAAGACTTGTGGCAAGACTCTTGTCTTTTAGTTTGGGTTCTTGGAAGACTTGGAACAATATACTTCTCTTTATATATACATTTCTTTATATATACCGTTCTCTCATGTAACTTTTTTATTTATACCTTTTTTACTACCTTTCTTTATACCTTTCGTTTACTAAGTTGCAAATAAAAGAATTAAAACTTGAAGAGGGATGCAAGAATGTTAACATTTGTCATATTTAAATAGCATCCATAATTTGTGAAAACACTTTCCTCTACATTATGGCTTTCTATAACCTATAAAGGCATTTAAGATGTTAGGAGAGAAAATATGCTATAACTTACCTATATAAAAGTATTAATAGTAACAGTGGTTTTAATTTTAGATTCTCATTTGTAATTTTATTAAGGACTATATTGAGATATACTTGATTTCTGTCACTTCATAATTTGTCCTACATTCTTATATATATGAGCAAGAATGGAAAACAAATTGTGTACTCCTTAGTCATATATGCTACTTTCCACACTTGGCCCTGTGAAAAAACGATGCATTGTAAGCTCATGACTTCAAGTGTTAATGCTGTGAATTGGAAATTACAACATCCCTCACTGCATACCTCGTTAACTGTTTCCACTTCTCTGACAATTAGAAGCCAGAAAGGCCTAATTTCTGTCAAAAAGGAAAAGATAGGTTGAAGGAAGTTCAGAGACGTGATGATGGAACCCCAGACCAGAATGCTTTACTGCCTGTGAAGCCCCCCAGGGTAAAAATAACCATTTTCCCAAATTATGCTCCTAATTCAGGATTTGCTCCTAATTCAGGATGCAATTCTGAAAAAGGCTATGTGGAAAAGGATTTGTTTCTAGAGATTTTTCAGGAAACTTGCCAATTCCAGCTGCTCAGCCCTGTGAGATCATTCCTGGAGGGTGGAGAGTCCTTTCTGCCATTGTGGGGTTAGAGAGGGTGAAGAATCTCCCTGTCGGTCCCTACTGAACCCATCCACGTGAACACTGGGGCTCCCACAGACACACCAGCCCCCCGTGCTTTCTCCCTGCTTTTCACTCAATCTTGTGAATTTATTCACCAGCCATCAAGTGTCCTAGTCAGACCAGTTTAGTCCAGCTCTGAAAACTAAACCAACCCCCTCCCCCAAAAAAACAAAACCCAAAAAACAGATAGGTAAGATGGACTGATATACAGCCCAACAAATTAATTTGTAATTTCACAATTGAAGTTTTGATAGGTCTCTTAATGCAAGAAGGTCTTTTACTCTGTTCAAGGCCACTAGCAAGCAGTTGCCTATTTCATACTTAAGGGAAGCCAAGTGTCTTTGGGAGACCTTCCCTGCAGCTCACCTTCCATCCCCAGCCCTCCCCTGCCTCCCTAGGTGAGGCGCTTTGCAAAAGCTGCTCATTCCAGTCCCACCCTGCCACACCTGCTGCCCCAGGATGCTTTCATCTGAGTTCCCAGCATTCTCCAAGCCTGGCCAACACCAGAAGAGGCAGCACACTGAGCTCCTTGCATTGTGCAACAGTGACCCATTTGGCACCAGGGTGGGGGTGGGGGGAGGGGGGTCAGGTCAGGTCATCCTGCTGGGCTTTATAAAGGGCCTCACATCCACTTCCCCAGGGGTGGTCCCCTGGAGAGCTCCCCCAAACACAGTCACCATGCCACCCTCGAGGGTCCTCAACAGAAACCCACAGAAACAGGGCCATGCCCCAAGACACTCCATCCCATCCTGGAGCCTGATTTACCAGCTGTCTGAAAAAAGAAAATACTGCTAGGACCTGAGCTGTGACCAAGAGGTGTGAAGGTGTCAAGTTGAAAAAACAAGGGTGGGTCTGAGTCTCTCCCTCCCTGTCCTTGCCCCCCTTAAGGCCTGAGAAAATTATTCCAGTGTAAACATTTCTTTTTAAATTTAGGATATCTTTGTGCAGGAAAAAAACTACTTTGTTACTCAACGTTAATAACACCCGCTTTGAACCTTAATTCTGAAAACCACAGAATTTAAAATATGCTGTAAATAGCTGACATGGGTGCTCTTCCCCCGCTTTCAAAGGAATTGTTTTTGTAATTACTGAGCAGGGTAAAGTTGAATGGTCCCCAGCAGTAAACAGGAGAATGTGTAATGCGATATCTCAACTAAAAACATTAATCACACACAGATTAATTAATAATGGAAAAGTTTTCAGGGCATTCCTTACACTTTTTTTTCCCTTCTTCTTCTAAATCTTTTATTTATTTTTTAGGTTGTTAGGTCTCTATTCTAGTTCTGAGTACAAATAAATGCCGGACATATGGTCTCAGCCAAATTCCAAGATGTAGCGAAAACAGGGCCTGCATATTTGGCAGGAATTTAAACCAGCTCAGGTCAGTGTCTTGTTTTCTGCCCAAAGAAGAGTTTGTGCATTTACGCTGGGCTAGGAAAATAACACAGAAAAACATGGGGAACAACAACTAATATTGTAAGCTCCAGTGCCAGGCTGGCCAAAGAATGATGTCTGGAGCAACTCGGGAATTACCACCCAACCTGCAGTTTGGGGAAAAAACTAAAAACAAAAACAAAAAAATATTTGGAGCACAGTAAGCAAGAGAGTGCAGGTCGCATTGTTGTCTGGAAATTGCCTTCTCCCTTGTAAGGCTCTCACCTTGCAAATCACCCCCTCTCAGCAGAAGCACATCTTACTTGTTAACTCTTCCCCTGCTTGCTAACCTTTTCAATCATCCCCTTCATCCTTGCAGAAGGGCCTTTGGAACAAAGCAGCATTTTAAACCCTTTCCCACTAAAAGTTCGCCCCTCCCCCCTTTTAAAGAGGCAGTGTGGGGGTAATTTTCTTTCTTCCCTTTCTTTCCTCTTCTTCTTCTTTTTTTTAAATTTGTTTTTCTGCAATCCACTCTTGAGAAGCTGTCATTGTTTGGGGGCTGATGGATATTTCTTCAGAGATACCATCATATCGCTTGTTATTGTAACACTTATTGGTGATAAAGTTCAGACTAAAAATTAAGCAGCTGCAATGTAGCAGCACAAATTAGTTTAATGTAAGCAGTCAGGAGCAGCTGGCTGGCTCAGGACTCGAATTTAGCTGTGGGGGGGAAGGGTGCTGTGACGCTGACAGTGTTTTTTTCCTCTACATAAACATTTTTGGCTGTTGCAGCTTTTGTGCTGATCATGTGACAGTGTCCCTAGGCAGATAATTTATTTCTGTGGCTTTCATGAGCAATCATTAACCTTCAGACACTGAGTTTGCTTTTTGCTTTGTGGCATTTGTTATTATTATTGTTATTATTATTTTGTATACTAACTAGTTTAATTCAGAAACTGTCAGGAGAAAATTACAACCAATTTATAATAGACTGCAATGCATAATACTTATGTTTCTATTAAAGCAGACCTTGCTTACAAGACCATTCTCCTAGCTTCGCTGGTGCTCGTGGATCTGAATAGTTATTTTCAGGGTGGCTGTCTGTCATCGGGAGGCTCCTTCAGTGTCTTCTGATTAGGAGGCCTCTGCTAGCTGTCCTTGAAGAGATTCGATTTGGAGATCAACCTTTGGCAAGCTTTATCTGCTCCCTAGGAGACTGGGAACCCAAAGGGGCTGGGGCCTGGGCTGCTGGGGTTGGACACCGCGTGTACCCCTTCTTTCTTCAACAACTGACCCACCAGCCTTCAGTAAACAGTGCGGCCATTTGCGGTGAATAACTGAAGCCAGAACACATTGGAATTGAAAAACAAAGGAAAAACTGTGTCCCGTGTAAATCAGAAGGGACAGAAAAGTATCATTTCTGACATCTACTAATCATGCCTATCCCGTTTTCTGAATTTATCTGTTGCATCCTTCTCCACTTGTGTTGCTCAGCCCTCTCCGTCAGCCGGTAATTCGGGAGTAATATGCACAGGGTCACTCTCTGGTGTCTATCATACATGATATCTTCAGACACTTTCAGAATGCCGATTATCTTGTGGGTATTGTGTGGGCCCTGTTAGATATTCATTTATTCATTCTCTCATGGTGCAGGGTTGGTGGGGAACACTCAGGACTACTCGCACAGAGGGATATGATAAAGTATATTTATAAACCCCAAGGAACCATGTTTAGTGCAAAAGAAGAGAAAAAAAAAAAGAGCTCCTTTACTATTTTACTCATTTAAATGGTTTCAATGGTATGAGCTGTTCTTCATTGATCTTAATATTTCATCAGGATAGATGTATGGGTTTGGGTTATGGAACACAGCATGAGAATTCCATTTTTTAAAATTCATGATTCATGAGCTCAAAATATAGGGAAAATAGATATTGTCATTCTTTAAACATTTTAAAGCACTACCGGACTAGGTACCGCACAGGCTGATGGCAGGGAACAGCCTGACCAGGTGATAGAAATGTGGATGGGAAAGTATTTGGGTAATCTTTGATGCTGTATAAAAATGAGTGAGTGAGTCCCAAAGGTATAATTAATGTGAAGGTGCGTAGTGTTTTATGAGTTTCATGGTTGCTGGGGTGGGGGAAGGGAATGGGCCTGGGGTGGGGACTCCTTTGTCCTCACTTAAAAGAGAAAGATTGGCTTCCCAAACATAGGGCCCTAGAGCTCCAGACTTTCTCCTCTTCTAAGGTTATTTCTTGGCTCCCATGCTTGGCCACATTGGGACCTTGATGCCTCGTCTGCTAAATGGTTCACTTGGCTTCTGCCTTCAAAAGCCCCTTCTATGAAAATATTGGTAGTCATATTTTACGGCCGTGTTGGTAGAAAGTAAATATAATCCAGGTTGGATTCACTTTTACATGTTTGTAATTATTGTTTCTTCCTTCTGATTTTAAAGTAATTCTGATTGACATTGTTGTGGACTCTTAAAGGCATGGGGATCCCTGAGTGCTCAGCTTCCCGGGCCTAAGGACGGAAACAAGCACACACGTGGCCTCTACTCATGGTGGAGATTCTTTGGGGGAACAAACCAGGCACAGTTGAGAAACATCACAGAGTCTCCTTTCCCCATGTCAACGCATTCACGGTTCATTCCAGAATGCCTCTCTCCCAAGTTTTTCCACCAGGCTCAGCTTTCCCCACTGAGCCCACCTTGGGGCGCTCACCCTTGCCCTGCCTTCTCTCCCCCAAGTCTGCGACACTGCTGAAGTCCTCTCCAGTCCCCTTTGGGCTCTAACTCTAGCTTCCTGTGCTGTATCTAAGCCAACAGTCCTTTGGCTTGTGTTCTAGAATGTACCCTCCTGTTTTGCATTACTCTTCTCTTCTCCCAGGTCTCATATACACAGACCTACTGTATTCTAGAAGCCTCTGTCTCTGCACTTTACCCCTGGGCCAGATGTGGTCCAACAGGGTGGTCTCAGGATCTGCTCTTGGATTCAGCACATGCTTGTCACTCTCAAGCCATCTTTATCGTTGTATGTATGCATGTATATTTATTTTTTGGTACCAAGGATTGAACACAGGGGCATTCTACCTCTGGGCTACACCCCCAGCCCTTTTTGTTTTGAAATGAGGTCTTGTTAAGTTGGTAGGGGTCTTACTAAGTTGCAGAGACTATCTTTGAATGTGTAATCCTCCTGTCTCCGCCTTCCAAGTATTGGGATTACAGGCATGTACCACGGACATCCAGCATCTTCATTTTTTTAATTTTTTTATTATTTTTTGCGGTGCTGGGGATTGAACTCAGGGGCATTCTACCTCCGAGCTATACCCCCAGCCCTATTTTTTATTCTTTATTTTGAAACAGGGTCTCACTAAGTTGCGGAGTGCCTCACTAGGTAGCTGAGGCTGGCCGCGAACCCGGATCCTCCTGTCTCAGCCTCCTGAATGCTGGGATTACAAGCGTGCGCCACCACGCCTGGCTCAGCATCTTCATTTAAATGCTTAACTTGTTCCTGCTTCATCCTCATCTCTAAACTTATCTCTCAATGACCACGAGCAAGTAATTCTCTAGCATTGGTTTTCTTCTTCTTCTTTTTTTTAAAAATATATACAAAATAGATTAAAATAGCCAACTGGATGCAGGTTTTGCATCTGTGGATTTAATCAACATCAAATTGAAAACATTAAAAACAAATGCATCTCTACTGAACATGTTCAGACATTTTTTTTTCTTGTCATTATTCCCTAAACAGTACAGTGTAAGAACTATTTACATAGCATTTACATTATAGTAGGTATTACAGGTGATATAGAGATGACTTAAGGTTATATGAGAGAATGTGTATAGGTTTTATCCAAATACTATCCCATTTTATATAAAGGACTTGAGCATCTGTGAATTTTGATATCCATAGGATTTAGCAATCCTCCATAGGATGACTGTTGGAGTATGCAATGTGGTAGAGGTATTGTGCTAAAGAATTTGCTGAGTGACTGATATGCCTTATCTCTTTTAATCATGATAAAGACCTGTAAAGTATATACTATCATTGATTCCATTTTACAGATAGGGAAGCTGAGGCACAAAGAGATTTAATAACTGGAGGCTTCTAGACAGAAAGTGACCAGATCAGAATTGCATCCCAGGCATTTGGATCCCAGAACATTGGTTCTCACTCATGCTATACCACTTCTATGCTTCTACCATACCTACCTTGTCATTATTATGATTTAATTACCCAGCAAACATCTGTTTCACATTTACTGTGTGTCAGGCACACATTGATACCTGTTCTCAAGAACTTCTCAAGAATCTTCCATTGTTACTTAAGAGACAGAACTAGAGACAGGGCAGGAGACATTGAAGGGTAGGTGGATAAAAGTACCAGATGCTAATAACTTTGTGTGTGTGTGTGTGTGTGTGTGTGTGTGTGTGTGTGTGTGTGTGTGTGTGGTACTGGGTATTGAACCCAGGGCCTTTTACTTCTGAACTGTATCCCCAGCCCTATTTTATTTTTTATTTTGAAATAGAGTCTCCTTAAATTGTGGAGGGATTTGCTAAGTTGCTGAGACTGGTCACAAACCTATGATCTTCTGTCTCAGCCTGCCAAGTACTGGGATTACAAAGGTGCACCACCACATATGGCTGCTAAAAACTTCTTAAGGGACACAGAAGATCTAGTAATTAGAAGTTGGGATAAATGGGAAGGGTAGCTAGGAAGGCTCTTCAGAGAAGGAAATTGTTAGACTTCAAAGGAAGGGCAAAATGTAGATACTGAAAAAAGGGAAAGGGAATTTTTAACGGTAAAGCAAAAATCAGGCAAAAAAGCCAAGTGTTTTTCTAGTTTTAATCATATACTCTTAGATATCAATACCCAGTATGTAGTTCCCCTTCTCTGGGTGTATAAATTCTAATGACTTTAAGCACTTGAGATACAGGAGAATAAGTCAAAGTGATGTCTGTGGGAATAATGCCATTTATTCATTCACTCATTCATTTTTCATTACCACTTACTGAGTACTGTCTTTTAACCAGTATAGAAAACTGCTTGTGAGAGTGAAAGAACTCACTTATCTCCCTGGAGCTTCAGTCTAGTAGGGTAAAGAAATGGGAAAGTATAAACAGTTGCTACCGAAAATGATCTAGGCAATTAGAAAATTATGGTAGTAGTAGGGCAGCAGGTAGATACAATCAAAGCACGATATACACATGTATGAAAATGTCACAGTGAAACCTATCAATTTGTATAGTTAATATGAATTAATAATTACAATATTTTTTAAAAATAGAATTAATTAAGAGAAAAAAGAAAATTAGGACAGAGGCAGCTCTAAGCAAGGCACTCCTGCCTTTTCTTGTACTTGGATGGGGAACCTTTACTGTGGTTGAGTTGTGTTTCAAAAGATTCGCCAACTTAAAAAAGGTAAGAAAAGGCATCCTAGGCAGGGCGATTAACATATGCAAAGGGTAGAGGCGGGAAGTTTGGCAAATGCAGAGAACTTCAACAGCTGCCACCTGAGCTTCTGGTCTCCCCTGGGGAATTTGGAGTAGAGGTGTGGATTCAGTCCCAGTGAGATCACAAGGCTGGTAGAGTCACAATCAGTTCACGGGGCAGAGAATGAACTGCAAGGGAAAAGAGAGAAGTAGGGATTGTTTTGGAGCTGGGGAGTAAGGATCAAGGCAGTGGGGATGAGGCAGGAAAATGAATTATTTAGGCTGAGGATAGATTGGGTGTGGATGGAGAGGGAGAAGATTAAGATATCTCCCCAGTTTCTGGGACATTTCCCAAGCTTGTGGACATGAGTAGAGATTTAACATGGTATAAACAAATAATTAGAGTTGATTCTCATTATTTGCAGTAGTTATTTTTGTAAAACTGCCTCAAATATTGAATTATGAAATATCAAACTATTGCTCCTATGGGAAATACAGGGTAGGCTTCCTTTGAGCCTCTTCTATGGATCGATGGATCCATACAATTATTTTAAGTATGCTTCTGTTTACAGATACCTTATTCAGTACCTATTGTTGATTTATTAACATTGAAGCCACAGCCAATAGTACCATAGATCAGGCCTGAACAAAACTTATCCAACACATGTATTTGCTCTGTAAAGCATATCACAGAGTTCATGTGTATAGAAAGACTAGCTAACACTTCAGCATACTACTTGGTGGGGTATTTTAAAAGTGAAATCCCAGCCAGGTATGGTGATGCACACTTGCAGTCCCAGTACTTGGAGACTGAGACAGGAGTATCACAGGATTGCAGCCATCTTCAGCAACTTGGGAGGCCCTGTACAACTTAGTGAGACCCTGTTTCAAAATAAAGAATAAAAATAGGGCTAGGGGTATAGTTCAGAGATCAAATGCCCCTGGGTTCAATCCCCAGTACAACACACACACACACACACACACACACACACACACACACACACTAATAAAAATGAATGAATAAATAAGTAAATAAATAAAATTAAAATAAAAAGTGAAATTCCCAACAAAGTCCTTAAAAATGTAAAAAAAAAAATGTGCCTCTCAACAGACTGTATAAAAGGCATATATTTAGTATAGCTAATTGTATGGGTTGAGCATCAGATCAGGCTCAGATTGGTTTTTTTTTTTATTTTTATTTTTGCAGCTCTTCATGTGTTCATGAATGAACAAGAAAGCAATAGAGTATTAATTTTGAGGTTACCAATAATTTTATTTAGTTGAATTTTATTTCGTTGAATAATTTTATTTAGTTGAATTTACAAGTCCTGAATCTGGAAATAACAAAGGCGATTGCATCTCCTAAAGAACATTACTTTGTCCTGCTTCCTGGGGACATGTGCTGTCAACTGGCAACTCAAAATTTTCACCTCTCTGCACATGTCTACAAATGACTGTGAAACACTATTCTTGTTAGATAGAGAATGTCCCTTGAAAGAGCTCATGTATTGCTGTTCAGATAGACTTAGATCACAAGGGTTGTAATCTCATCAGTGGATAAGCCCATTGTGGTGGATTTATTAAGTGGTAACCTAGGCAGGAATGTGGCTGGAGGATGGGTCACTGGGGGTGTGATCTTGAAGACTGTGCTTGTGCCTTTGAATTGCCTCGTGCTCTCTTGCTTCTGACCTCCATTATGGGAAAGCAGAGCACTGGCGCTCTCTCTCTCTCTCTCTCTCTCTCTCTCTCTCTCTCTCTCTCTCTCTCTGTCTCCTACAGCCTTGCCCTGACCTCTGTTACCTGGCTTAATATGGACTAAACCCCTGAAATCTCCACAACTGCAAACAAATAAAACTTCCTCTACGTTGTATGATCAGGTTTTTTGGTCCCCGCAGTGAGAATGCTGATTGAAACAAATGTCATGAGTTTTCATTTTGGTTTACAAATAATTAGGGAGTAGGAAAATCCACAAATGTGGCATCTCTGAATAATAAGAATCCATTGTATTCACTTATGAAATTTTGCTTTTGCCATGCCTTTAAGACATATAGCTGGTATGTTTTGGAATGAAAGTCAGGAGAGATACTGAGCCAGAAAATATATATTTGAGATACATTACTATATAAATGGCTGAATCATCTGAGTGTGGAGGAGATCATCCTGAGGCATAAGGGTGGGGTGAGGATGGAGAAGTGGGGCCTTGGCTCTGCCAAGGGCCAGGCTGGGGAGCACGTGTGGCACTGGAGGAACTTGGGATCCTCATGAAGTGAGCTTCCTCCCCACTGCTTCCCCTCACATCCCGCCATGGGATTGCATAGGTCTGGGGGACCCCTTAAGAGGGGACCAGGATATTGGATTCAAAATCACTACTGTATAAGAGGTTTTCAGAATTAATGCTTCAAGGAAAAAGGATAGTCGGTATTTCCCATATCCTATAGTGATATGTGCATATCTGTGTTTACAGCAGCACAATCTGCAGTAGCCAAATTATGGAACCAACCCAGGTATCTGTCAACAGATAAATGGCTAAAGAAAATGTGGCATAATGCACAAAATTCTACTCAGCCATAAAGAAGAACAAAATTATGTCATTTGTAGGGAAATGGATGGAACTAGAGGATTATATGCTAAGTGAGATCAACAAGTCGCAGAAAATCAAGGGCTGTATGTTTTCTCTCATATGTGGAAGCCAGAGAGAAAACGGGAATCAAAAGGGACTTTGATAATTTTGAGAGAGACCTGTAGAATAGTGGAAGGGGATTTGGGAAGGAAAGTGGGTTGGGGAAAAAGGATTGAGGAAGGACACAGTTCAAATAATACTATGGCAATGTATTAAGATGTTACTATCAATTTCACTAACGTGTGGGTAGAGAGGAGGGAAAAGTGGGTTGGGATGTGGAATTAAATACACCAAGTGCTATGTGCGTGTATGTTTCTATCACATCGAGCCTCACCATGATGTATAATTGCAACACACTAATAAAAATATTAAAAAAGTTCTCCAGCAGAAGGGTCAGAATTCAGCACATAGCTCTAGGAAGTGTTGGTGCCCATGCTCTGGGCTGCAGTTTTGGGAGGAAAGAGGAATGGACCAGCTGCCCTGTCCTGGATCCCTGTGTTCCACCACACTCATACCAGCCAACCTTTTAGAGACATGGGACTTCAGAAATCCATACTTTGGGGCTAGACATTTTGCCTTGATGCTGTTTATTCTGTTAAATTTCTGCCATTTATAACCAACCTCATCCTTTCTCTGCAAACCCCATTACTTACTCTCCATGTGTTGGCTGGTTCTTTCATCTATTTTTTTCTCTACCATAAATCCCATTCCCAGTTATATAGGCTAAAATATTTAGGATAAACACTGAGTTAGGTTCAGGATTCAACTGTTAAATTCTTTCTTTCTTTTTTTCTTTCTTTCTCTCTCTCTCTCTCTTTCTTTCTTTCTTTCTTTTTTCTCTCTGGGACATTTGTTAGACACTGTGCTAGAGGCTGGGTATGTAGTGACAAATGAACTAGGCCTGGTCTCTGCACTCCCACACCTTACAGTTAGTAAATACCATACAGGCAGGGGCAGGCTAGAGCCAAGGATGCCAGGATCAAGACTTGGCTGTGTTGCTCTTTGTTGATGTAACATTGGACAAGTCACTTTAGCTCTTAGGACCTCTACTTTCATTTGTAAAACACTGAGTTTTGATTTCTAGGTTCTTTTTGGCTCTTTCCAGTCTATGACTATAAAGTCAAATACTCTCGCATTGTGTTAAAGGATAGTACAAAATGCTATTATCCCGCTGGATTGTTGTAGGGAAACACAACTTAATGGAGATTGTCTAAATTGCAGAAGGCTTTGATCCACCAGCACTGTGCATGTGCATGTATCCCTTGCAGAAAGTATCAGGTGATTTTCAATGCGACCAAGCAAGTGTTGAACTCTGAAATATTGGGATTGTGTAGAAGGATTTGCTGAACAGAAGGGAAGATGCCCGCTTTGGGAAAAGGATTTGATGATACCTTGCACGATTTAACACCAGCTGGAGAGTGGATCCACCACTTCCCCTTGTTATGCTTGGTTTTCTGAACGACTCCATTTGGAAGCCACCGCTGTGCTGTTGAGAGCAGAAGCAGGAGCTCATATATTGTTCAGGTCCCCAAGAACATCTTAGAGAGATGAGAAGCCCACATCTGAAATAGAAAGTTGAGTTGCTTCACCAGAGGCAAAAGCAGCGTCAAGGATCTGTTGCACATGCAGTAATTTCTGCATCACAGCTCTACTCTCTCAGAGACAGGTCTACTGAAAACATGACTCCAAATAAAAATTGTTTTTCAAATAAATATCAGGTAACCACCCCCAGTGGAGGCTGATGGTTCCTTTACTGTATGTAGAGGAAAAAAGCATGTTTCAGGGTCTCGCTATCAGCAAAAGGAAGGTTTGAGAGATAATATAAATGAAAGCACATTACACATGCAATTAATTACTGGACCCTAAACTAGCAGGCAGGTTTTTTTTTTTTACTACATTTTATTATGTTTGGGGTAAATATATTCCTTCTTCAAAGAATGTTTTTTTAAGGGATAACAAATTATTCTTACCATCAAAGAACCATCTTTTTGTTTGTTTTATGACTATAGGATGACTCTATTTAAATTAGGACTCCATTGTGGTACAGAAGGGCGACAGGTTGAGTCTGCAGGGTGGGGAAAGGCATTCTGGCTTGGCATTGCCCTTGACTGACTGTAATTTTTGGCATTAGAATAAAACTTTTGGCACTTGCTGTGAATGAAAAGTGCAAACCAAAGTAATTTCTTCTTGCCTTGTATGTTGATTAACCAGGGGGAAAGTGGATGAAGTTCTTCAAGGGAAAAAGGCTTGTTTTTAACAGGAGCTCACTGGGTAATATTTGAGGAGCGTGTCAGTAGGTTTAGAACTGTGATCATAACTGAACTGTATTACTAAAGAATGCAAGGCATTTGGACTCCTGGGAATACTTGATCATTAGAAAATGTGGCCAAAATTGTAATGAAATAGTTGCGAAGATGTTTCTGATGTTAGAAACCGGTCACCTACTTGAAAAAGCAGGCAGTCAAGTTCCTCAGCATTCTCTTCTGTCTTCTGTCCTAAACTGTTCTACCTTTGTTCTTTCCCAACCTACTTCCTCCCTCGGGTTCTCTGTTTCTTCCACTTCTGGCTTCTTGCTCTTCTTTACATAGGATTTGTCTCTGATGAATGTGAGGGAGTCAGGATTTAAACTCACCCAGGGCCTAAGGAGGCCGTGTGAGTCAAGTGACCGTCTTTTGTTGGATTCTGCAGAGGATTATATCTCAATGTTCTCATTTGTTCCCCAAGCAAAAGAAGCTTTTGCCGTTCAACAGTTTAACTAATTAAGGAAGAGCAGCTTCTGAGGGGGCATGTCTGAAGAGATAACAAACAAAACCCCAAAATGAATGCCTTCTCCCAGGATGCCAAGACATTGAAAAGAACCTCCTATCAAAGCCACTCAGGAAGTGCTGAGATAGTGTGGCTTCCATAATTAGTGTCAGTTTTATTTTAAAAATGTATGGGGTGTCTATGATAAGGTCCATATGTAAAACTGGCCCTCTCATGATTTGGCAGATGAGATCTGCTAAATTTAAGAAGTTTGATTGAAATGGAAACGTGGAGTAAATTAAAAGGGAGCACACTTCACCAAGCTGAGAAAAATAGTGAGTTGTAAAACATTACTTGAAATCATGCCCGATCATTGGGATTTGCTTTTAAAGTAGTACAAATTGTTTTCTGGTGTATTAATTTTACATATAATTCAATTTACTTCACTTCTTTTCTAAGAAATAGCCTAAGGTTTAGATGATTACATGCTCTCTCTTTTTATTCTCCGATCTCCTTCAAGGCTCTCTTCTGGGTCCAGGCCTCCTTCCAGGCTCCCCAACATTTGCAGGCAAAATAATCCTTTCCCATCAGCCACCCTGCAGCTTATTGTTAGGTTGTTATTATAGTACTGACCCCACAGCATATCTCCAATTAGATGCTACTTCCAGCAGGAGGCCTTCTTTGAAGTTAATGGCCCCTTCTGGGGTTGTTTTGTCTCTTTGTATTAGCCCCCTTTCTAGTACTTGCTTTCTTTCCAATAATTATCTGCCAGCCTTCCCTTCTGGATCGACTATAAGCTCCTAGAGGACTTACACTGTCTTATGCACTCTGTATTTTCAACACCTACTATGATGGTTGATAGTAGAATAAGTATTTTATGCCAAGCCAAAATAATGTGTTTTCTTGTCATTTATTTTTGTGATAAGCAAATTAAAAAAAACTTGCATGTTAAGCTTTCAATCAAATTGATCGTTGAATTGCATTCTTGTGAACTGCAAGTGGACCTGTCCATTTGGTCAGGTAACACTGAAGATTCCTCTATTTGCTTCCACGTGCTAGTCCCTCTGGCTGCAATTCTTCACCCATCAGTCTAGAATGATGCTTGGGTCTCAGCTTGAATGATGCTTCCCTTTCCAGTGTCTTCCTCGCTCCTCCTGCCCAGCCAACCTGAAATGACTTCCTCCACGTGATCCCTTAGCACACTACTTCTCCTTCATGTTGCTTATTCAAAGCAAAGATTTCTACTTTATGGCTTGTCTTTTGTACGAGATCGTCATAAACTACATGTGAACAAAGGATTTATATATTTAGTTTAGTATTATATTTCTAGAACTTGGCACAGTATCTGGTACATAGAAAGTGTGTATTTAGAAAATTATGACACATTTTGCTGTTTCTCTCTACAAGGTACTGTAGGACTACGTAGGAGAATAATATAATTGTCTCTATCCTTGAGGGGCAGACTGGTGTCTTTAACACTTTTAGGATGAAAAAGACACTTAGTTTTAGGGATGAAGAGGAATTCAGAGGTCTAGAGATTGAGTGTAAATAGCTTCTTTACCACAGCATATATGATAACATTGGTGTATTTATTAAATGCTGATTATGAAAAATTGTGACAGATAGCTATATATTTATTTAGTAATGCTATTGTCAGTTTATATATTAATAATCATACTATTCTATTACTTTGAGAGATAGTGGAATATATGGTGAGTGATACAAACTGATCATTTAAAATTTTCTATTTGTTTATTTTTAACTGACCAAAATTTACATATGTTTATCATGTTCAACATGTTTTGAAATATGTATGAGTTGTGGAATGGCTAGATCAAGTAAATTAACTTTATGCATTTCTTTACATACTTATGAGTACACGTAAAATCTACCCTTCTGGCAATTTTCAAGGATATAACATACAGTGATCAACTATAGCCACTATAGTTATCTCTTTACTCTATTCTTCCTTCTTTGATCAACAAGAATATAAGTTGGGTAGCTACATATACAAATCAGATCCCTTCTAATAACAGCCTTAGGGACCCCCAACTTTGGCTGGTAGGCATCTAGGGTTCGGGATGAGAAAGTCAGTAGCCTGGGAATATTGCCAGGAGGAGAGAGAAGCCAGAAAGTGTAGTAGAAAGGATATTCTATTCAGGGATTTGTCAAGTTCTAGTCCTGGTAGCACGTAAGTACGCCCCTCAGTTTGGTCTTGTTTTTAACAGTGTCATCTCCCTCTTTAAGACTATCTGCATTAACTTTTAAAACACTTTTATGAGTGCATTGTAATTATACATCACAGTGAGGCTCAGTGAGGTACAAACATGCATGCACACAGCTCTTGGTGTACATCCCTCCACATCCCACCTGATACACCCTCCTCCCTCCCCACATGCTGGAGAACCAGTAGTAATACCATTATATATTGCCAAAGCAATGTATAATTTGTGTTGTTTCCTCCCTCGATCCCCCCTCCCTTTCTTCCCCCAATCCCCTTCTACTACTCTACTGGTCTCTCTTCATGTTTATAAAAATAATCCTTTATGTCTCCTATTTTCCACATATGAGAGAACACATACAACCCTTGACTTTCTGAGACTGACCTCACTTAGCATCATATTCTCTAGTTCCATCAATTTTCCTGCAAATGACATAATTTCATTTTTCTTCATGGTTGAGTAGAATTGCGTGTGTACATTACATTTTTTTTTTTCATTCGTCTGGTGACGGGCATCTGGGTTGGTTCCATGATTTGGCTATTGTGAGTTGTGCTGCTGTAAACATGGGTATACATGTATCGCTATAGTATTCTAACTTTAATTCTTTTGGAAAAAATACTAACTATCTGTATTAATTCACTGTTTAAATAAGCAGCAGTTGCTGGAGCACGTGTTCAGCGATGATCATGTTTAGTCAGGAAGACTCTGTTCTCCTCTATTTGCTTTAAACTGTGATAGGCAGTATGGAAATAAACACTTGAAAGTACAGCAAGCCAAGGAATTATGTAATAGGTATAAAAGCAAATACATAAATAATCAAATGGATGCATAAATATTTACAGAGTTTAGCTGCATTGGACAACACTGAAATGAAAAGAAATACTATCACCCTTCTTTTCAAATTTGAACCAAGAAGCCCTCAGATAAAGAAGCCTTCTAGGCAATGAAACTGACATGATAACTAACACTTATCTTGAGCTAAAATATGCCAGCTACATCCTAACTGATTTCTAAGTATTAATTCATTTAGTCCTTAAATTAGTTATAGTAGATGCTGTAGCATGCCACACAGATGTCTCCTTACAAGACCAAGGCATCTACTCCCTCATTTCCTAAAGTGTCCTCTGATGACAGCTCAGCTAAATTCCCTCCTTAGAAATTATCCTTGGCAACAAGTAATTGTCTTGCCAAGGCTACATCCTTTCTAGGGCCGGCCTACATCCAATGGCAGCTCAATACCTCTGTGGGGCCATTCAAGCTTCAGAGCTTTGTGGGTCAGCTGATCCCACACTCTCCACCATACTTTAACTTCTCCCTCTCCTCACTTTTTTCTCTCACTGCCTTCTGATGATTTCTTTTTTTCTGGCAGTGCATCCTGCATACATTTCTATTGCAGGATGTTTCCAGGGGAACCAGACCAATGACTCCAACCTTATTATTATTCCCAATGTACAGGTAAGGAAACTGAAACATAAAAGAAGTGTAATCAGCTCACAGTCAGGATCTGGACTTTGGTAGTCGAGGGCCAGAAGGCATGTTCTCAGCCACGTTGCTCTGTCTCAATCAGGATGAGGAAAACAGATGGGCTTTGCTTGTGCTGGTTCGGTCTGCCTCCTGGGCTCCGTCTTCCTGTGTGTCCTCTTTCTTTCTCCTGTTTCAGCCTTCCCTCAGTCTCTTTTACTGGTCGTGAATGAGTGAGTGAAGCACTTGGGGTTCAGGCAGTGGGGCTGGGATATTAGGGCCCTGGCTGGAGATGATTGGAATCCTGAAGAATAGGACCATAAAAAAGAGAAGAGGGCATGGAGGGTAACTGACATTACGGTTAATAAATAATAATTTGTGAAATGTAAATATGACGTTCTCAGCTTGGGGGCAAAACAGTTTGTACTCAGCACAGTGTTACGTTCTCATTGTGAGGCATGCAGGAAATGATGTCTGTGTCCTTTGGAAATTTTTAATTGTTTTGGGAAGAGAAAAACACTATACAAGGAAGAACAAAAGAATAACAGCAGGTCATGTAATATGTAACCAAGAGCAAGATAATGTGGCATATTATCAATATATCTGTGAAAATATGTACATGAAATTAGGGAACTTTACAACAGAAAATATTATGGTGAGATGAAATTAACCACTAAAAGGTTAGTGTTGACTTTGTTTGGCACCTTCATAAATTGAAAAGAGAGGGGGAAGTAATTATTGACAGAAGAAACAGTTGTAAATCAGTATGAAGAGAGACATTGTCTTACGCTTGACATTTCTCTGAAATGAGTGTTATTACCAGGATTTATGAAAAGGTTGAAGTGCAGAGAGGTAAAGAAACTTGCTGCGGCTCTTTCATCTGGTTACCCACAGAACTGGGACCTGAACCCAGAGCCTAGCACCTTAACTGCCATCTTTTGGAGAACAAAGTTGGTGGGGATGTGGGAGATGAGGTGGGCCAAGGTGTTGTGTTACAATTGGAGGTTGGAAGAGGTTTTTTTTTTTTTTTGGTACTGGGGATTAAACTCAGGGGCGTTCTACCTCTGAGCTATGCCCCCAGTCCTATTTTTTATTCTTTTATTTTGAAACAGGGTCTCACTAAGTTGCAGAGTGCCTCACTAAGTAGCTGATGTTGGCCGAGAACCCGGATCCTCCGGTCTCAGCCTCCCAAATGCTGGGATTATAAGCATGCGCCACCACGCTCAGCATTGGAAGAGTTTTGATGGACTGGTTAGGCAACTGAGGGAGAAGCATGGTTCAGAAATCAAACTGAGGAGAATACAAGTTCTTGCTCTAATCACTGCTGAAAACATTGATTGCTCATTTTAAGGCTGTTCTCTCTATTGCAAAGTGGAAATAACCAAACTTAATTGTTAGGATTGCAAGTGAGGATTAAATAAAATGTGTACAAAGCACTTTGTATCGATAACTCTTAGTATAGTTGTAGCAGGTACTCAGCTGGTTGCTGCTGTTGGTTTAGCGTAGATTCTTAAGCTAGGGTTGAGACATCATATGGGCGCACGGTATATGACAGGCTAGAAAAGGATGGGATGGAAGGGCTAGGTGTGGGTGAATGTAATACAGAGAACTAGAGGATTTCCTGGTAATATAAATTTAGGTGGTAAAGACTGTGGAAGTCAGACAGTGGCTGTGGGAACCTAGAGGAAGCAATCAACCTGAGTGACTTCACAGAGAGAGAATTAATAGGATTCTGTGCACACAGGGCAAGAGAAGAGGCAATGCCAAACAGCTAGACAGGCTGAAGACCAGAAAGCGGAGAAAGGGGATGTTGTTGAGGCAAAAAGGAGAGGGGGAATTAAGGGAAAATCAGTACTTGGGGGCCTGGCAAGAATTCTAATGTTGAGGAAGCCAAATGTGGCACACACATATAATCCCAGTACTTGGAAGGCTGAGACAAGAGAATTGTAGGTTGGAGGCTAGCCTCAACAGCTTAGTGAGATCCTGTTTCAAAATAAAAAGACTGGGGATAAAATGCCCTTAGGTTCACAATCCCCAGTACAAAAAATAAATTAATAAAAAAATTTCTAATGTGGAGGTGAAGGTGAGAAATGCATGCTAAAAAGATTGAGAAGAATTTGAACAGTAGAAAAGTAATAAAAAGAAGCCAATGGTTTCATTAATTTTGATCTTGAAGCCGGGTGTGGTGGCACACGCTTGTAATCCCAGCATTCAGGAGGCTGAGACCGGGTTCGCGGCCAGCCTCAGCTACCTAGTGAGGCACTCCGCAACTTAGTGAGACCTGGTTTTAAAAAATAAAGAATAAAAAATAGGGCTGGGGGTATAGCTCGGAGGTAGAATGCCCCTGAGTTCAATCCCCAGTACCGCAAAAAAAAAAAAAAAAAAAAAAAAATTTTTTTTGATCTTGAGAAGGTGGCATTTCTGCTTGTGGTTTTTCCACCTTAGATTCCAAGGGAAAGAGAACTAAGAGATGTGGCTGCCCAGAACAGGCGCCATCTTTGCACAAAACAGAGCTGTAGTCATAGGAATGGGTGTGGGTATCAGAGATAGGGTTTAGAGAAAAAAGGACCACGGCAGATTCATGCCTGGAGACCATCTAACATTGGCTTCTATCTTCTTATGAACTAAACCTTTCCTATGTGGGTTCAGTGATATACTTCCTGTGAAATCTATCAAGTTGAGATGGATACAGTGATCTGCCAGGTTTTCATCTTTGAAGGTTGTTTTAGAATAAAATTTCAAGCCATAGTGACTCCTCTGTTCTTTTGTTTTAAGAGCAGCACAGTAGAATAATGCCTTGCCAACACCAAGGGGTTCAAAACTATTTTTGTTTTTCCAAGGGGCTTAATAAGGAAGTGCCTTATTCTCTCTGAGGAAAATGAAATTTTATAGTGGCCTGATATAGGATAATAATATTGTTATTATCCTATATCAGGTTTTCCTTGCTCACACAGTATAGAGGCTAACCTGACCTTATACCGCTAGACCAGTAGGTGAAGATGATATTGCTAAAATGCTCTTATCCAGTAGGTAAATGCTACAGATAAATAGCTGCCAGAGTACTCTGCAGAAGCTAGGAGCATCATTTCAGTTTTTCCCAAACAGATGAATAGATGAGTTTTTAAATTGAGAAACTATAGGGAGCTGGAATCAGGGAATTTGAATTATCAGCCATGCTGAGCCCAGTGGCCTTTCTGAGTCTAGAGTTTCTTATGTTCCAATAACAAAGCCAAAATCCCTCAGGCAAACAATCCTAGAAAAAAATTTTCATTATAGGCTCATTAGAGGAAGTTAACTCTGAGCTCCTACAATGCATATATTTTACTGAACATTGGTGAAAACTTACAGAAGTTTCTCTGGAATTTACCTGCTCTAAGAACAGTCAAGGCCAGATTTTAATTAAGGTCCACATTATCCCTTTTCTACAACTAAGAAAGTAAGATGAGGGACAAAACCCCAGGAGAAGTCCCTCCTTAGCCTATCTGTGAGCCATTAATATTGCCTATTAATGAGTTTTTAAACAGATAGTGAAAAACTTATTTCTATATTCAGTAAAATATATTAGAGGTAGAAAAGAGGAAGATCTCATAACCATACTTAAAATTCAATTAGAATGGCTGTAGGCTTGGCATAAGATTAACTTGCATAGTGATTTTTTTTTCTCCCCTTAAATGTTTAAATTTTATTCTCAACCATTAATATAAATGTTCATGCTGAAGGATCAATAAATGCCCTGGAAACTTTTATAAATGAAAATTTTCCTCATTTAAGGAAACAAAAATGCATTTGGGAAAGAAATAAAGTACAATTTCATGCCCATCGATTAGGCGTGTGCTCAGCTACCTGTAGCTCTTTTGGGAAAAACCTCCCATATGAAGGTTCTGATTTCTATTCTATAATATACTGTGGTAGGCTTGACTCTGAAGGGCAAAATGTAGCTGTCTTTTTTCATTGATGATTGCAATGTGTAGTCAAGTTTATGTTGGTATAAACCATTGATCCAGCGTTTTATAGGGTTACTTTTCCAAGTGACAATGTCACACTTCAGTTGTTTCTCCTGGGGACCTGTGCCTCTGGCTTCTCTTTTCCTTCCAAGGTGACTCATTTGATTGTCTAGATTTTCTCATGTTTGGATTATGTGGGAGTCTACCAGTCTAAATGTTTAATCCACAGAATCCTTTCTAAGAATGCCAAGGAAAAAGGAACTCATGGGGTTAGTCGTGCTGTGAAGAGATGTTCTACTTTTGCTGACTGTAATTCTGTACTCCTTCCATCTGGGATACAGGAAAAACATCACCCAAATTCTTCTTTTTTTTTTTTTTTTTGCGGTACTGGGGATTGAACTCAGGGGCGTTGTACCTCTGAGCTATACCCCCAGCTCTATTTTTCATTCTTTATTTTGAAACCGAGTCTCACTAAGTTGTGGAGTGCCTCACTAGGTAGCTGAGGCTGGCTGCGAACCCGGATCCTCCAGTCTCAGCCTCCCGAATGCTGGGATTACAAGCGTGCGCCACCACGCTCGGCTTACCCGAATTTTTCTTATTTCCTGTCTTTCTCTTCATTAAATAAGAATAATGATTTCAACTATGGAGACAGCCTTTACTTCTCATGCACCATGCTCAGAATGAGGACCAAATCTTGTTTCTCCATCCACCTGTGTATACTCCACGTCTCTTATGCCTGGAATAAAGGAGCAATTATCTTCATCTTTACCAGTGCCCAACATCGTATGAAAAATAACCTGTTCTCACAGAGAATAACCAAGCTAACATGGACATCATATTCCTTCTTTGGAGAAAATAAAAAAGCACATTTCTTATTAAAGAGTCAATATTTTGAAAAGGTTGAATAGGATATGACTTAAAAATATTCTAGTTCCTTAAATGTATGATGCTGAAGTGTCAAATTCCCCCCATTTTTTTTTTTCATTCTGAACCCATTTCTTTTCACCATTTTGTGAACCGGGCAGTTTTGTTTGTTTCCAGCTTTTGTTCTTCTTTCTTTCTTTATTTTTTCTGAGTTGGTTCTTTCCAGTCATGACAATCCTGAAGATTCTCCTCTCTCTTTTCATGCTGTTTTTCATTTGCATTGTTGCTAGCTTCAAGGCAGCCTCCTTCCTACAGACACTTGCTATTTATCTATGTACTTATATATTTAGTAATTTGGTCAAGAAATGTCATTTTCACATACTATTTGTCCTTTCAATCACTTATCTGGCCTATTTTTATTCTATTTATTTATAGACCTGCGTTTTCTTGCTAATGTTTCTTTGAAAATTAAAATATCCAAAGATTACATGAGGTTCTTGATTAAGTTTATGTATGTGATTGTTTCCCAAAGAATTTATGGTTGAGGTTTGTTAACAATATTAGTTTGAAAATGAGTACCATGGTAATTACTGTTGAAAGAATTGTCAAAAATGAAAGTGTAAAAAATGGCACAGAGTGTAACTTTTCCTATATATTTCTAATCTTCCCTATGAGTAACCACTGTCAATAATTTGGTAAACATAGTTCTAAATGTTTTGTTGACTCCACAAAGTTATTTATATCTCCATGTCTCTATCAGCATAACATATACATAGCTGATTCTCATTATTCACAGTAGTTATGTTTTATAAAGTTCTCATAAACACTGAATTAGTGAATCCTGAGTCATCGTTCTTACGGAAAATACAGAGTTAGGTTCCTGTGAGCTGCTGATCACAACTTTTCACCAACCAATCAATATATAATCTTATTATATGTGTATTTCTATATAAAGACACCTTGTTAAATATATATTGTTAATTCACTAACATTGATCTCACAGCCAATAAGCATTACAACCTATGCCTGAACAAAATTTCACCAATCTACATTTTTTTTCTGTACAGCACATCACAGACTTCTTGCAATTAAGGACACCAGACAGTACTTCAGCACTATGTTTAGGGCCATTGTAAGTAACAAAGTCAGATACAAGAACTAAATAGACCATGAAAAGAATGCTTGTTCAGCTTGCACCTAACAAAGATGTATGATTACAATGCAACAATTATTATATATAAAAAAACCCACTTGTTCATAGCATGAAACTAAAACAAGAAGGCAGAGTGTCACTGTTCTTTAACCTCGGCTAGGAATGCACTTATCTGTGAATGACTGAGAAAGCATCATAGCATTGATTTTGGGGATACAAATAAATTTTAGTGAGCAGGCAAATTCGCAAATATAGAATCCATTAATAATGAAGATCAACTGTCTATCTTTCTACGATGTGCGTTTTTTTCCACTCAGGATTATTTTTGGACATCCTTCCACATCATTGGATATTGTCTTTAATTTCTTCACCTCGTGTTTGCTAAACACCTATCTGTCCCTGTGCTTAGTGCTAGAATACTTCACTGAATGGAACAAAACAGAATCTGTGTTCACAGAGCTTGAGTTTATATATACATATAAAATGTTAGGTAGTGGTGGGTGCTCTGAAGGAAAAGAAAAGATAAGGGATAGAGAATGAGCAAGAGTGTGATTAGCTAGAAAGGTTATGGAAGGCCTTTTTAATGAGTTGGCATTTGCACAAGATTTGAATGATCTGAAAGAATCAGCCAAGCACATCACAAAGCTAATAAAGATTATGCTTCCAAGACCCTGACTCTGGTCCTGCAGCCCTGAAGGGTTTCTTTGTAAAACTGCAGAGTAAGATGTTTCAACTGCCATTGATTAAGACTACCACCTCTTCCCTCTTTACTTTCCTTCTGGCAATCCCTCCTTTTGTATTGGCTGATGTTGGCCATGGGCATTTTGGGGAATCAGCCAAGGCAGTGAAATTCTGGAAAGTGTTCAACAACTGACTTTCAGGAAATACGGCCCTAAGTTGTATCACTTATCCTTTTCTGAGGTGTAGGTACTCCCACCCTGACCAATTTCGAGCTAGGAGCATGAGGTCACAGAAAGTGAGTTTGGGAAAAGATGCTCTGTAGCATCTCATCCTGCAGTATTCCCACCATCAGAATACATGTAACAGAACATGTTCCTTTGGTTATTAGATTTGGTATAAATTGGTAGCAAATACAGAGGCTTGATGACTAAGGTTTGATTTTTTTTTTTTTAAACCAGTGTCTTGGGTAGCATCACACACCCTATCAAGAGATCTATAATACATACTAGTCTAATCTTAAATAATTTAATTGTTTACCAACCTGAAATAAAAGGTCAATAACAAATGATTTATTGAAAGTCTCTCTGGAACAATGACTATAAAAACAGGTAAATCTAGTTTGCATTTATGGGGATGAGTCTTGAAAAAAAGAATGATTATGTTCTGACCATAATCTTTTCAAGAAGTAGCATTACTGATCACAGGAATTCTGGCCCTGAAGTCTTGGTAGTGCAGGTAAGTTAGATGTCATTGGTAAATTGGGGTCATGGTGGAAAAATTCAGTTTATGCTGATCAATACTGGGTAAAGGGATTGGAGAAGTCTTGATTTTTATGGTGAAAGGAAATACTGCATGTCTCTGATGATATATAGTAAGAAAAACTTATAAGGCTCCAAGGGATGATTTTTGATGAGCATTTTCACCTGTTTGAGTCCATGGGATCACCTCTCTGGCTTGGCCTTGGGGTCTTCCTGAGTATAATTCTTGACTCCAACCATTTCAGTCCCGGGGTATTCCCATCTACCCTTTATCTTGAGCATGCCCGAGGTATAATTGTCCAATCCTTCTATGGATCTAGTCTGGCTTGTGACTCTTAAATCAGAGAGTCCTTTATTCTTTGCCTTCCAGGATCAGAACCAATCCCCCACCCTTCATCACATATACACAAACCAGCTCATTCTCATTCTTTTGCTAGCACAGATTCTTCAACTTCTGATGTGCAAGTACAAATGTCTAATGTGAGGAAACTCTGATTTAATATGAAGTAATGATGGTCAGGGGCAGTGTCCAGATTCAAGAAGCAAATCTAGAAGGACTGAGGATGGGTCTGAGTGTCTGGGGAACAGGTCTGGAATCATCCGGAACTCACGATTGAGCCCAAATAGAGAGTGGACATTCAAGAGACAAAGGAAGAAGAGTATCTCTTTTCTTACTGAATGGAATCAAGTTTAGAAAATTGCATGCTGATTCTATTAAAAGATTCAGGGAGCTGGGCCTGGTGGTGCATGCTTGTAATCCCAGTACTTGGGAGGCTGTGACAGGAGGATCCGGGTTCGAGGCCAGCCTCAGCTATTTAGTGAGGCCCTCCGCAACTTAATGAGATCCTGTTTCAAAATAAAGAATAAAAAATAGCATAGGGGGTGTAGCTCAGAGGTTGAATGTCCCTGGGTTTGATTCCCAGTACT
>PVLC010002040.1:54026-123946 GCA_004027655.1 Graphiurus murinus
AAAAAAAAAAAAAAAAAAAAAAAAAAAGATGTAGGGTTATATAAACTTCTTAGCATTTGCGTGTTCCTCAGCCTCTCTTGCTGGTTGTCAGAGGTGGAGAGAGCCTGCCCACCTGGGCTCCCCGGGCTCTAAGGCAGTGGGGAACTCCACATGACTATCCTGGCAGGTGCTTTACACACTGGTTAGGGAACTTGTGTGTACAGCAACTCCATCTATGTTAACTATTAAATCCCTAGCATCTGTTGCAGGGCCAAGCTTAGTGAACATGTACTAAATGAATAAATAAATGAGTATTTACATATGTTATTATATAAGATGCTATTAGTATTCAACTCTTTTTCTGGGCATATCCTAAACTTTAAGTATTAACAGCCAAGTTTAGGACACGCCAAGAAAAGAGGTAGATCAAATAGATTTTGCAGAGAATTCTATGAAAGTGATGCACATATACTTATATATCCATGATTCTCAAGACAGTGCAGGGTAGGAGTTCTGGGATAGGCAAATCTTAGATCCTACCCGGATCCTATTGCTCATTTATAACAAGGATTAATAGTTTCATTGTTTCACTATATGTCAAAGGGTGGCCTGAGCAGTTAACTTAATGTACTTTATTTTTGAACCCTCACTATAGTCCTATGAAGTAGACAATATTGTTATCATCCCCATTTTAGATATAAGGAAATTGATTGATAGGTAGTATTGTTTACTTCTATCAGCTCAACAGGCAGTGGCAGAACTGATATTTGAACTAAGGAGTTCTGACCACAGAGGATGTCACTCAAGTCTCTCAATATTCACTGTGTGATGATATGAACTGGTGAGGATTAAATAAGATAATACAAGCAAAGACTTTAGCAGGAGGTCATTCATGCTCAAAAAAGGCAGGGAAAAAATCAGAGCACCTCCCCCAGGATTACTTTGTTTTATTTTTTTCAATTAATAATTTATTTCAGGAGCATTTAAGTATTTACAAAAGTAAAGTGATTCCTATAATAGACCCTCATGTATCTTTCGCCAGCTTCAACAATGATCAATTCTATACTTCTTTTCTCCATTTTTTGAAGTAAATTCCAAAATCATAGTATTTTATCCATAAGTACTTCAGGGTGCATCTCTTTTTAAGAACACGTGATCAAAAACTGAGGCAAGAGATGTAGCTCAGTAGTAGAGCACTTACCTAGCATGGCCCTAGGTTTAATCCCCAGAACCATAAATAAAAGCAAACACCTCCCCCTCCACCAAAACTACTATCATGTCTAAAATATAACATGTCTAACAATAATTCCTTAACATCATCAAGTATCTCAGCCATGTTTATTCTTCCAAATTGTTTCTCCCCCACAAGTTTGTTTGTGTAAATTAGGATTATAAGTGAAGTCTGTACATAGCACTTGTTTTCTGTGACATTCTTTTTAAGCTATAGCTCTCCTTCTCCATGTTTTTTCCCTCTAGTCATTGGATTGGGAAAGAACAAGGATGTTATGTCTCCCAGGAAGTTCTTCCTAGATGTGGATGATTGTATCCCCAGGGTGACATTTAAACCATTTATCTGTCCTTCCTGTTTCCTATGTGTTGATAGTTTTGAGAAGCCTGGTCATATCATTTCTTTGTTTTGGCAAGACTGATTGATATGTAGTATTGTTTATTTCTATCAGGAGGTATATGTGTTCCGATGTTTCTCTTTCCAGGATATTGTTAGTCATTGAAGATTAAGTCTAGATTGTTAATTCATTAGGGGTTATAAATGGTGCTTGTCTATTCTATAGAAGGTTTTGGTGTGGACAGACTTCCTTAATGAACTATTTAGTTACCCTGAATTACAGTTCTATTAGGGAAGGAAGAATAAATGCTCGATTCTATCCCTTTATCTGTTTTAAACTAATGCATGCTGTATCCATCAACTTGTGGATTAAAACTATTTTTTTCTCGATCACTTTTAGTTTAAATGGAACACTTCAAATCTCTAGAAAAGTCAACAGTGTATGCCCCTTTCTTAGATACACCACTTGTGAAAATGTTGCCACATCTGCTTTCTCTCTCTGTATAACCACCTGAAAGTAGATTGCAGACATCATGATAGTTCACTCCTAAATATTTTAGCATACATTTCCTAAGAACAAGGACACTTTTCACTTTTCTGCATGATCACAACACAAATGTTATAAGAAATAAATTTAACACAAAGTAATAGTATTTAGTAATTAATCCATTAATCCATACTCAGATTGCTTCTTCTTTTGAAACTTTTTTTTTTTTTTTTTAACTGTACTGAGGATTGAACTTAGAGACATTCTACCTCTGAGCTACACCCCTGGCCCTACTTTTTATTCTTTATTTCGAAACAGGATTTCACTAAGTTGTGGAGTGCCTCACTAGGTAGCTGAGGCTGGCTGAGAACCCGGATCCTCCGGTCTCAGCCTCCCAAATGCTGGGATTACAAACATGCGCCACCATGCCCGGCTTTTTGAAACTATTTTTAAAAATCCAATGGAGGGTCATGCATAATCTTTCATCATGTCCCTTTTTTACTCTTTTGACTATTTCCTTTTGCTAGGATAGGATCAAGGTTTACCTGAGGCAGAGCTTATAAACTTGCCCTTTGCTGCCTGGAGGATGGTATGTGTGTATGACACAGGTGAGGCAGGTTGTGTACCATTGCATCATGTTGATTTAGCGCAATATTGGAGATCTCAAGCTTGATTCTTTGGATAAGTTGAAGTCTGCCAGATTTCACAATAGAAAAGTGAGCACTTGTCTTTTGTAGTTAATAAAAATATGTAGAGGAGTGCTTTGAGATTGTTTGAAATTTATGCCCCCCCCGAAGGTGTTAGCATCTACTTTTGATCTTTTCTGAATTAATTCTTGCATCAGTTGTTATAAAATGGGGATTTCCTAACACTAATGTATTATCTATAGCTGATACTCTTCTGTGAATATGAACTTTTCCTACTATATCAGTTTTTGGAATAATAACATGTATCACAGATTCTTTTTTGATTCATTGTATTGTAATCCATTATTATTTTTTATATTCAAATGATTGAGTGTGTGCTCCTTCAAGATGACTCCTGTATTTTTTAGTACCCTCATTATATTTCAAGCACACTCTTACTTCCTGGAATAGCTAGATGTTCTATTTCACCGTGGCCCTTAGCTCTTGAGTCAATAACTTCCCAAGTTCTTTTTCGTAAGTAATGATATTTAGAAACCATGTTCTGTATACGGTGTGCTTATTGCTACTGAGGTATTATTATTGGAGGCCCTTTCCAAGGAAAAAGCTAGGAGATATCTTTTCCTTTTTGTTAATTTAAGAGTTTATACTTAGCAATCATAGGGTTCCTTGCTTTTTTTCCAGTTCATGTTTGTATTTTCCTTCTCTCATGGTTAGAACTGTGGTTCTCAACAATATTAATAAATCTGCTCATTTCCTCTATCCCACAATATATGCAAAAGTTCTTCAGAATTATTACATCAGTACCTTTCCCAACAACAGATCTATAGTATAGTTAAAACATTTCTTCATCATTTTTATTTTGGGTCCTTAGACTATCTCCAACTAAGACAGGGTTTCTCAGCCCTGGTACTATTGACATTTTAAGCACTACGATTCTTTGTTGTATGGGGCTGTCCTATGCATCATAGAAAAATTTCCAGCATCCTGGACTTTAGACATTAGATACCAGTGCATCCTTCCCTCAAGTTGTGACAATTGAAATGTCTGCCAACATAGTCCAATGTGACTTGGGAGGGGATGGATGATGGTGGCTGGCAAAATACCCCTTTGTTAAGAACCATCACACTAAGAGGGCACACATCTCCCAACTCCTGCGTTCGAAAGCTACCTGAATTAATGAACTTTACTGTCCTCATATCATTAAATTGATATCTAGTTAGATTCGTTTGTTTCTGTTTGCATTCAATCTTAGAACTTGCTTTTCTTTTATCATTTCTAAGTTAAATTTTATTTTCTAAATAAGTAAAACATCTGTATAGTTAACTTTAGATGATTTACTCAGTAAAGTCTTATTCCCATCCCCACCCCTGCCTGTGTTCCAACCTACCATCTACAGATAACTATTTTCATAAATTACTATCTTATCTATCTTACATACAACCTAGGATACTGTGGATTCTCTTTGGACTTTGATTCCTCTACTTAAAACCAAATCCTAGAAATCACTTGACAACAATTCATAGAAAATGTCCTTACATATTGCAGCTGCTTGGTACTCAATATATTGCGTGGCTATTTCATAGACTATTCCATTATCTTTTAGGAATGAGCATTTAGGTTGTTTCCAGTATTTTGCTAATATTACAAATAATTCCATGTTAGACAATTTTGTGAGTATCTTGTTTAAGATTTGTGAATGTGTATCTCTGAGATAAAGTCCCAGAAATGGGGTTGTTGGATCAAAGGGTAAATGCCTATATAATTTGGGTAGATATTGCTAAATCATCTTCCAAGGGGTTCATAGCATTTTTCATTTCAGCAAGACATGAGAGAATGCATTATAAATCTATTTATGAATTTGTGCTAATCTGATAAGCGAAAACTATCTCACTATAGAGCTAGTGTAGTTTTTACTTGCATTTCTCTAATTGTGAATAATGTTGAACATCTTTACATATGTTTCTATCCTTTTGCATCTTTTTTGTGTTTGTAATCTTTCTGTACATGTCTTTTTTTATTTTCCCACTAGATTTTTGGTTATTACTTTCCAGATAATTTTAGAGATATTAATATATTGAGTAGAAAAGTCTTCATTTGTTTCAAATATTTTCTCTTAGTTTGTCATTTGTCTTTTAATTTTTTGCCATGCCAAGTGAGTTTAAAAAATTTTTTCGAAGTTTGGATATGCTTACCATTTGTGTGTGTGTGTGTGTGTGTGTGTGTGTGTGTGTGTGTACTATATCTGGATTTGAATCATAATGGGAAGACTTTCTCTACATCATCTAAAGATATTCATCCATCTTTTCTACCTCTTGGATGATTTCATGTTTAACATTTAAATCGCTAATATATTTGGAATTAATTCTGTTGTATGGATCTAGCTTTGTCTTTCTTTCCAATAGAGTTATAGACTTATACTTTTCTCAACACCACTTAATAAGAAGCCTTTATTTTCATTGTGGGTTTGCAGCATGACTGTCACCCTCTCTTTGGCCCTATGGTCTGTTCTATTCCATTGTCTTTCTGTTCCTATGTAGGAACATACTTTTTTTGTGTGTGTGCTACTGGGGATTGAACTCAGGGGCATTCTACCTCCGAGCTACACCCCCAGCCCTATTTTTTATTCTTTATTTTGAAACAGGGTCTCACTAAGTTGCGGAGTGCCTCACTAGGTAGCTGAGTCTGGCTGTGAACCCGGATCCTCCGGTCTCAGCCTCCCAAATGCTGGGATTACAAGTGTGCACCACCACGCCCGGCTCGGAACATACTTTTTAAATCATTAAGTCTGTACAGTGTGCTCCCCCAATTTCTTTTTTTAAAAGTATTTTGCTACTTATTCTTGCTTGTTTGATTTTCTTGTGGATTTTAGAATCAACTTGACTAGCTCCTGAGGAAATTTATTTTTTTTAATTGGGATTGCATTAAATTTTTATATTTACTAGAGGAGAAGTGACTGATGTCTTTGTAATGTTAAGTCATCCTATTCAAGAGAAAGGGAAGTTTTCCCATTCTGTGAAGTTTACTTTAGTGTCTTATAGGAGTATTTTAGGGCCTTAAAGCTTTCCTTGTCTAAAATTTGTGTTTGTTGAGTTTATTCATAATTATTTTTTTGGTGGCTTTTGTAAAGAGTTTATGTCTTCAAATTGGTTGTGGTTGTGTATTTGAAGGCTATTGATTTTTATATGTTGACTTTATATCCTGAATTAGTTTGTTTGCATTTTATCACTGAATGGTTAAGATTTTCCCAGGGATTTTGTCATATAATCTACAAATACAGGTACTTGAATTCCTTTCTGCTTTCCAATTTTTATGTCATGTCTGTTTGGAATTTTTATGTTTATGTCATGTCTGTTTGGAATCCCCTTCTGACCTTTCGTACTTTTTTCAATGTGGCCTTTGTCATTAATATAATTCCCAAGTTACCTTTATATTTTCCTTTTCCTTATATCAGAATGAACACAAGTATGATATATGACTGGCTTTACAAAATAGGCATAATCCTGGTGGCAGAATTACATTAAGAAAGGAGTTTGACAATATGCCCCAAGAGAAGTTGCCCTTTTCACCTCCAAACCACGTGCTCTACACAATTTCTAGGTCTTTCCCGGATGCTCCTAAACCTTGGTCTCACCTCTGGCTTTTCTTTCTCCTTCTACCTTTACATCGACTATCAATTCATGCAGATTTCATTTATTCAAAGTTTTCCCCATATCTGATGACTCATTGCTTTGTTGAGCCCAGACCCATTGTTTCAACTGGAGACCTCTGAAGGATCATCTCCCATGGTCTTCAGAATCTCACAGAGATTGATTCTATCCTCTGCTGCTACATATCAGGCTAATTCCTCCTCTACTGGGTCTTAACTTACTCATTGCTTGGAAGAGGATTCTGAGAGTGCTCCTCAACAAGTTTCCTGCATAAATATCTAACTCTCATAGTGTGTTTGCTGGGAATCCCATCCTGGCAACTCTTTTTATGCCTACTGTTCTCACTCAAATTTAGGTCTCCATTATTTCTTAGAGTATTTCAAAAGCTTTATAACTGATATGTCTCCTCACTGACTCCTCTGCTATAATCAATCTACATAACTGTGGAAAAATGATTTGTCCTAAAGCACAACTCTAAGTAAGCTGTTTACCTGCTCAAAAACCTGGGTAAATACCCCGACCATTTGATTAGGTTCTTACTCCTTGTTGTAAACTTCAAGGTCCATCCTAATTTAGCCCCTAAGATCTTCATCTCTTATCTTCTACTCCAGTGTAAGTATTCTACACTCCATTTGGACTTGGCAATTTGCTGTCTTCGAGATCTACTGTAAACCTTTCTCTGTCATACATTTGTCTTAAAATTTCTCTCTTCAGTCTTCTCTCTTTTTGTGGTACTGGGGGTTGAAACCAGGGCCTGGCACATATTGGGCAAATGCTTTACTCTGAGTTACATCCCCAGTCCTATTGTCTCTTCTGTATAAAATTCATACCGTATTTCAAGTTCACATCAAACACCCATTCTCCATGAATATTTTTCTTATACCTCAATCCAGTGTCACCTCTGTTGCATTAGTCATCCCAATACATTTTGTACTTCTCCTTGGTATCCACTTGATTATATTTTCTGTATCCTTATTTCACCATTTTACTTCTTTCTCATGCTCCTATCTGTACTGATAGTATATAATCTTTAGAACAAGATTCTACCTAAATCATCTTTGTATCACTTGAAGTAAAAAGCACCATCCTTCATGCTAGAGTTCAAAAAGCTATTAATAAATTCAGTTGCATATGAATTGCCAATTTGTTTGATATTTGCATAAGTGTCTTTTAACTTCCCAGTTTCTCAAATTTGGAGGTGGAAGGGTTTGCCTAATGTACATCAATACTTAACGTTTTCAACGATATTTACAAACCGATCTTTCCTAGTGCAATATTCATTGGAAGATGATCTTTATGATTCCTTTAAAAAGTTCCTAAAACCTTTAATGATGGAATGTGACCCCACAGGGTGATGGCCATGTCCTGTAAGATATAGACAGGAACTGTCAGGGATTCCTGAAGGTAGAAAGAAGAACCATAGGACCATGTAATCAGATGACATGACATCAGATCTGTGGTGCAACTCAAAACACAGCTGTGGGGCAGGAATCTGGAGCCAACTATAAGGTTTCTTTATCTCATTTTTCCATCTTAGATGGAGGCAACATGAATTTTAGCTTCCTTATTCTGTACAAACAATGTCATCCTTATCAAGAAGTAGCTTTCCTTTTCCATGTACTTTATTCTCATTTCACTAATTAACATTTTTCTCTGTTGATTCAGAATAGCAATGTTTTCCAAAACATTCTTGAACTATTAACAATTTTTTTTGGAGGACACCAGCTTGGTAAAATGTTTACTTAAGCTTTGTATTTTAGAAGATACTTAGAAAACACAAATCATGTTCCTGGGGCTGTGTCTTTCAGTGACGCTAGCGTCTGACTTGACCATAAAGAATCCAATTCAATAACTGAGGCCAGTTTCTCTCTGTCTCCTTTAGGTCAGTTGGGATGAGATTTCCAATCCCTGGCTAGGCAGGGCCTTCATTCCTTGTCAGCATTGAAGAAGCTATGGAAAATAGACTTTTGCCCTTCATCAATTCTTAAGATTAAAGATCCAAGTCTCAGAGGGGGGAAATGAGGTAGGAAAGGAAAAATAAAAAATTATAGATAAAAAAGGAAACAAACTGGAAAGGAAGCAGAAACTATAGTTTGTTGTTTTTGTGGTACTGGGGATTGAACCCAGGGGCATTCTACCTCTGACCTACACCCCTAGTCCCATTTTTTATTCTTTATTTTGAAACAGGATCTCATTAAGTTGTGGAGAGCCTCACTAAGTAGATGAGGCTGGCCGTGAACTTGGATCATCTGGTCTCAGCCTCCCAAGTACTAGGATTATAAGCATGCACCACCACGCCCGGCTGGAATTATAGTTTTTTTTTTGTGTGTGTGGTACTGGGGATTAAACTCAGGGGCATTCTACCTTCGAGCTATACCCCCAGCCCTATTTTTTATTCTTTATTTTGAAACAGGGTCTCACTAAGTTGCGCAGTGCCTCACTAGGTAGCTGAGGCTGGCTGCGAACCCGTATCCTCCAGTCTCAGCCTCCCAAATGCTGGGATTACAAGCGTGTGGCACCACGCCCAGCTGGAATTATAGTTTTAAAATCTAGAAAATTCATAATCTTTATCTTCACCCTTTGGGCCTGCTTTTTTCTTAGGCAAAAAATCCTTAGTAGGCCCAAACCCTTAATCATAATGACTCCTCTCCCCACCTTAGATTCTTGAGATGTTTAGTAAATGAAGGATCCATAAGAAAAGTCAAGCGCAGGTGTCACCCAGTCACCACCCATTGATGCTGGGAACCTGAAGCTTCCGAGGAGGTCCAGACCTCCATCCCTGGTGTACGCCCCTACCCACCCCCTCATGGGGGGTCCTAAATAAACCTCAGTCTTTGTCTCTGAAGAAACAAAAACAAACAACAACAAAAACCCAAAAAACAAAAACAATAATAACAACGAAAAATCATTCCAGTTAGATATGTTGAAATAGTATACTTATTAGCCAGCAGTGGCAGTAGTGGTTAATGCCTGTGATCCCAGCAACTGGGGAGGCTAAGGCAGGAAGATTGTAAGTTCCAGACCAGCCTGAGCAACTTAGCAAGGCCTTGGCAACTTAGAGAGACTCTGTTTTAATAATGATAATAATAATAATAATAATATTAGCAATGATAATAGTAAAAAAATAGGGCTAGGGGTGTAACTCAGAAGTAGAATGCCCCTGGGTTCAATCCCCAGTACCACAAAAATAAATAGATAGATAGATAGATAGATAGATAGATAGATAGATAGATAAATAGAAAAATAGACAAGTAAATGGTTTGGGGATGTAGCCCAGTGATAGGTTGCCTGTGGGTTCAATTCCTAGTATTGCTGAAAGGGGGGGCACTAATAAAAAATTAACTTTTGGTGTTATAATATTTGTATAGGCAATTTTTATAGAAAGAAATTGAATGGGATATCATATACCTCATGATATATTTAAAATTATACCCATCTATTTATGCCATTTTATTTCTCAGAGTAAGCTAACTACAAAGAGTATAGAATTAGAAATATCACCTCTCATTTTTGGGGTATGAGGTGGTGTTTTCTACAAAGTCACCACCAGAGTATGGTCATGGTTGGAGAGAACAGCACTGGGCTGTGTTTATATAGAATCTCTCCTTGACAGGACTCTGAGTGCTTCATAAACATTGCCTCATGAATTCTTTCCATTTCTTTTGGAAATGAATAGAGTTATTGTCCCCATTTAACTAATAGAGAAATTGGAAAAGAGAGAGCTTGAGTTTTGTATCCCCCAGTGATCTATACGGCCATACAAATGGGACCTACCTTGCTTCTTGATTCTTGACTTTATAACTAGACTTGTATAAATGATATATCCCTGTTCTGATTTTTAGGCTGTTGTCATTTTTCTTCTAATGACTGTTAAGCAGTTATCACATAGAAACTTTCACACACATTCTGTATTATAAGATATCCATAATATTCTGTGTCTTTCTCTAAACTGCCTCCAAACGTCTATTATTGTAGTAATCTTCCAGGAATTTGCTTTACCCTACATATTAGGAGGTTAGATTTCAATCATCTAACCCAGCAGGAATACGGCCATAATCCCAGCTCTGAACCAACACTCGCTCTAGGTTGGTAGCAGATGTCACAAAACCATAGGCCCTGCTTTGTAGAATACAGCACTAGCTCAATCACCAAACATATGTGTAGAGTAAAGCAAGTCATAACAGGACCTGAACTCACTGACATCAGTAAGAAATGGCCATTGACCAAGGAGGGAGCATTCTAAAATGTAGGCTATTCTGGGTGTTAATATTATGAAGGACCCGGGCATGGTGGTGCGCACTCCTGTTAATT
Source organism: Graphiurus murinus (assembly GCA_004027655.1). Lineage (NCBI taxonomy): Eukaryota > Metazoa > Chordata > Mammalia > Rodentia > Gliridae > Graphiurus > Graphiurus murinus. The sequence continues at coordinate 64,662 of PVLC010002040.1, forward strand.
CCAGTACTTGGGAGGCTGAGACAGGAGGATTGTAGGTTTGAGATCAGCCTCAACAATTTAACAAAACTTTTAGCAACCTAGCAAGACACTGCTTCAAGACTAAAAAATGAAATAGGGGTGGGGGTATAGCTTGGAGGTAGAATACTCCAGTCCAAAAAAAAAAAAAAAAAAAAAGATTATACAAAGGATTTTAAAAGCCAAGTGTGGTGGCCGCACACTTGTAATCCCAGCATTCGGGAGGCTGAGACGGAGGATCTGGGTTCGTGGCCAGCCTCAGCCACTTAGTAAGGCACTCCGCAACTTAGTGAGACCCGGTTTCAAAATAAAGAATAAAAAATAGGGCTGGGGGTGTAGTTCGGAGGTAGAATGCCCCTGAGTTCAATCCCCAGTACCGCAAAAAAAAAATAAAAAAAAAATAAATAAAATAATAAAAAGGCCATTTAAATGACAACAGACTAGTTATTAAATCCTCTTTCTAGTTCTTTGTTATCATCATCTGAGACGTGAAAGGAGCAGAATGGCAGTGGTAAATGTGCAAGGGTATTTTGATGTGCTGAAAATTATAAGTAGTAAATTATATTTTATGTCTATGGGATAGGATATTTGTAACTACTTAAAGACTAAAAAAATGGTTAAAAATAAAAGTACCCGAAGCAACATGTCTCAGAGCTCCTTATTCCCTTTGAAAGGGAATGAATCATCTTTGATTCAATATATGCATGGAGTCTTAGCCAATCCCCGAGTGAGCTATATGCTGCCCTGTGACAATTGTTGGAAGGTCTTGGCATTGCTGCTAATGATCTGTTGACAGGATCACCTGTTGACTGTAATAAAGGTGACTGTCACCGAGAAGGAGGCACAGAGGGCTCACTGAGGGCAGGACTGGCCCAGAGCCAGAAAGGATGCTAGTCAGAGCCCCATTAATTGTCTTTGAGAAAGTTTCAAGATCTACATTTTTTTTTTTTTTTTTTTGGTTCTACTTGGCAGGCAATAAAGACGGAAAGGGTTCAATTTGATCAACTCCTTTATTTCCATATATAAGCATATTCCAAAGAGAAAACCTGATTACACCCTTTCTGCAGTCCTGTACTTGAGCCTTTAAGAGCACAGCATATTTTGGACCTGGTGTTCATTGGATCATTTGTCATGGGGCCAAATAATTTTTGACTCTCATAGCACTTGAAAAACATGTTTTGGAGAGTCTGCGTAACATTCTGGGTGGGGTGATTTCTAAAAGGCTCAGTCTTAAACACAAAGCAGAGCTGTAAGACCAGTGATTAGTATTGATGCAACAACTTCACAGCTATGCTGAACATGCTCAGTGTTAGGAATGCTCTGAACCCATGCTGGGCTGACACATCTTTCACCATATGTTGAAAGAGGAGGGATAACTGGTGTGCATTGCACATCCTTAATCTTTACCCAAATAAGCTCAGGTTCTGCAAAAGGTATGTGATAATGAAAATTTATTGTATTTCTTCATTAGTTTTTAAAAATTATGAAATACTTTGTACAAGTAAAATAATAAAGTTAAGTGTAAATAACAAAAAATTTATTTTATCTGTTTTCCACCTAGTTTAAGAAAAAAAAAAGCTTCAAATTCCTTTGAAGTTCCTTATGAGTTATTGAAGTTCCTTATGAGTTATTTCTCATTCTCCCTCGTTTCAGAGGTAATCACTGTCTCAACATTGGTGTTTATCATTTTCATCCTTTTCTTTACAGTTTAATAAACACACACACACATAGTCCTTTTGCACACACACACACACACACACACACACACACACACACCTAACAAAATAGTGTTAGTTTTACAAGTTTTTTTCCTTCTATAATATTCCTTCTATAATATGCTTATTTATTCTGAATTTTGTGAGCTTCATTCACATCCACATAGCTGATTACATTTCTCTATTGTACTGAGAAAAGTACATTCAGCCCTCACTATTCCTAGGAGATTGGTTCCCGGACCCCTGAAAACATCAAAACCTGTGAGTGCATATATCCTTTGTATAAAATGGTGTACTATTTGCATATAACCTATGTGTGTCCCCCTATATACTTTAAATCATTTCTAGATTATGTATATAGCTAATACAATGGAAATACTCTTTACATAGTTGTTATACTGCATTGTTTAGGGGATAACTAGAAAAATAAAGTCTATACGTGTTCAGTAGAGACAGAATTTTTCTTTTAATATTTTCCATTCAAATTCGCCAAATTCAGTAGTGTGAAAGTTGCAGATATGCTGGTCGACTGTCTTCAATTGTGTAAATAGACCACAAGTTACCTACTTACTCCCCCTTTGACTGACAGTCAGCTTGTTTCTAGGCCATCAGGGACATTCTTGCATTATATATGTCTCTGGGTGTTTACACAGAAGATTTTCTCTAGGGTACAGATGATAGAGTTGCTTGGTAGTGTAATACATACATCTACAACTTCACTAGATAGTGCCAAATTGTTTTTCAAAATCAGTGAATCAAGTCACACTCCCAACAACAGTGGGTCATACTTCTCATGGCTCTTCATCATCTCAAAATTTTGGGATAGACTTCAAATTCTTGATAATTCAGTGCACATAAAATGATGTCTGGTTGATTTAGTATTATTTTCTCTGGTTACTAAAAAAGCTGAACCTCGGCATATGTGTTAACTGGCCTTTCATGTTTCTCCTTTGGTTAAATATCTGTCTTGTTTGCCTGCTTTGTTACTGAGTTGTTGACTTTTTCTTCTCTGTTTTTAGGAGTACTGTATATATTCTGGATACAAATGCTTTTCTTGATTAGGTAGTTTTCAAACATCTCTCTCAGATTGTTATCTTTTCAATGTCTTTTTGACATAGTCTATTATTTCTTTAAATTTTTCTACCCAGGAAAACAAATGTTCTCTGTTTAGCATTTCAAGAAGTAAAACTAGATTAATTATACTTACTATTCAGAATTTTTATTCAAACATTAGATTCAGAAATGGACAATACATTTATGTTAATTACTTCAAATGGCAAATTGGTAAGGATATATTTCCTGACAGATTCACAATCCCTTGAGATAATGACATGCAGTCTTAAACAAATGGATTCCTTTATTTACTTAACGGAATCCTGTCATCATTTCAAACAGACCCAAAAAGTCTGTAAAACATCAAATAGCAACACTCATTTCAGGTTCCAATTTCTGGGAAAAGTGGCTTGGACTTGTCTCCCCTTTTTTTTCTAATTGCTCACTGCCTGTGCTCCAGTCATCTGACTTCCCCTGCTACTCATTTAGAAACTGATCTTTCAAAGGTCACAGTGACCTTGTGATTTACAAATTGAATGGCCACTTATTTAGTGGGCAGATTTAGGGAATAAAAATAAGGAAGTGTAGCCAAATTTCAATTTCAGATAAACAAAGACTAACTTCTGAGTATGTCCCACATGTCCCAAATATTTGCCCTTCGACTCCCTTTAAACACATTCAGTTGGGCAAAGAGTGTTATCAATGTCTTAATTATTTCTATTAATAATTCTCTTGTTGGGATTGTAATGCTGGAGTGAAACAGACAGGGATAATATAGCATTCTTTTGTGGGATACATTTGTAGAACAGTGAGCTGTAATTACATTTCTTTCTAATCAGTCTCAAGGCCTGAGACTTCCCCTCCTGCTAGATTCTCCCTAGGTAGTATGAGTAGGGAAGAAGTTGCCAATTGACATAAATTACCTTAGTGGGAAGACTTAGAGTCCTAGAGAATGGTTCCAACCAAAAGAATCTAACTCTGAGGGAAAGGAGAAGGTTGGGCTCTGAGAGAGAGAGAGAGAGAGGCAGAGGAGAGAGACACGGGGTTCATCTTCCTCTATGATACAGTCTTATGTTTCTTCTCTTTTCTCCCCAACATCCATGATACACTCCTACCTCTCTCCAATTTCTCTTGTCTTCCAGAAGCGAACAAGAGAGACTCATAACATTCATTCACTTTTCTCAGCTTGACAAGCATGTTTCATGTGGAATAATATATGTAAGAGTAAAGTAAATTGATGATAGACTCTGTCTTCAAAATGATACTTCGATAACTGGTCTTTGAGTATACACACATTCAAGTTTGGGAAATTCCTTTCACATTTCAAGAGGCAGTCATATACTTCGGTAATAAAGACATATTTAAAAAGGTAGGGTCTAAAAAACTGCTTGGCCCACTAAGAAGAGGAAGGTATGCATGTATGCATGTATGTATGTATGTATTTTTGTGGTGCTGGGAGGGCCATATTTAGATGATGAGTCTTTCTCTTGTCTGAAAAGTCAGAAGGCTAGTCTTTGTGAGGAAAGCATTTGAGACACAAGGAATGTGGCCTTTCCTCCAAAGACCTCAGCTATATACTACTATGGATCCTAATTTATACATGTGGAAACTGAGACTTAAGCAACTTGCCTGAAGGGAATTGGGCTGGGAAGAAACCTCTGGCTGGTGCTGTAACTAGACTGTGTTGACAGAAGTCAGGCTCTGCAGACTGTTTTGTGAGTGTAATGTTAGCATAATGTTAGCAAACAATAAAGTAACATCTGCTGCAGAAGAGGCCAGGGAAATCAGGTTTGTAAAAGCACAAAATGACCTGGGAGAGAGGAGGAAAATGGTTGCTAACATTTTGATTAAAGCCTTACAGAAATGAATGTCCACCTTTCTGAGAGTTTCTCAGGGAACCCCTGAGCCACCACAATCATTCTGGCATCAAACCTCTCTGTTCCTCAATTCCCCATACCCTAGCTTTCTTGTCTGCTAGGGATCTAGCTTTACTGAAATGAGGGGAGTAGAGGAAGGGGACTGTAATCCAGTGGAGGGAAGTGATGTGGAAACAGATTCTGAAATAAAGAATAAGCATGGCCTCAGCTGGGTGTGGTGGTGCACAATTGTAATCCCAGTACTTGGGAGACTGAAACAAGGGGGTCACAGGTTTCAGGCCAGCCTCAGTGATTTAGTAAGGCTTTCAGCAACTTAGGGAGACCTGTTTCAAAATAAAAAATAAAATAGGCCTGGAGGTATAGCTCAAAAGTAGAATGCCCCTGGATTCCATCCCCTGTGAATCACACACACACACACACACACACACACACACACACACGTATACACACACACACGCACACAGGTGGTCTCAAGGGAGTGGTTGAAAGAATGTTCCCCCGTGTTTCTATGAAATAAATAAGCATGTTCTTGAGATCATTGCTGGGATATCAAATTGCTACCATTGACTTTTCACAGTTTGGATAAAATATGTGACCGAAACCTAATTCTTATTACCAAAACACTTATGGAAACTCCTCTTTCATTCTGAGCAGGTGACCTGGAAGCGCTGTTTTAGCCACAAGAACGTGTCCTGGTAAACATGACATCAGTGCTTAGAGTTCAGGGCAGTTTCAGTGCACCACGTGAGAACTGGCGTTTTTATTTTGCTTTACATTCGTATAAGCTTCTATTTGGAATGCACAGGCAAGAGGTGATATGGGGACAGTGTTGTATTCATAAAGATTTCAAAGATGTGGCGGTTCTCACCGGGTGACCTATTTGCCTCTCATGCATTATATAATGCTGTAAGTCTCATGCATACAGCAGACTCATTAATGCTTAATATGTTCTTATGTATGTGCATTTATATGTGTATATCTACATACATCTATATGTTTAGGGGGCAAAGACATATTTCTTTTCCCTAGAGGATAGGATAAATAATTTGAATTTCATCAATTATTTATGCATTTAGATATAAAATAAGATTATGGTCAGATAACTTTAAGAAACTATGTGTTGAATTGAGAAGATGATGTCCCTTAGCAGTGAGTGACATAAGGACATGCGGAGTTGGGGGGGGGGGCAGGGAAGCCTTCTGAGGAAATAAATTGGAGCTGAGGTCTGAATGGTAAGAATTAACAGCTTGGGGGAGGACTAGACAGCGGGGAGGATTCCAGGCAGTGGGATGGTACGTTTAAGGCCTGGGGCAAGGGTCCTCTTGGAGCCACAGCCAGGCCTGAGGGGGTGGGAGACTAGCAAGGAGACAGAAGGTAGGGACAGAAGGTAGGGACTGCCCAATCTGGTTTCATGAACCATGGCAAGGAGAATGGACTTATTGATTGATTGATTGATTGATTGCAGTACTGGGGATTGAACCCAGGGGCATTCTACCTCCAACCTACACCCCCAGTCCTATGTTTTATTCTTTATTTTGAAACAGGACCTCAATAAGTTGCAGAGGGCCTGGCTAAATAGCTGAGGCTGGCCCTGAACCTGGATCCTCTGGTCTCAGCTTCCCAAGGACTGGGATTACAAAGCATGTACCACCATGCCCAGCTAGGAGAATGGACTTCTGAGACAAAAAGCCCTTGGAGGGTTAGAAGTAGTCCACTGGCCAGATTTATGCTTTGAAATGTCATTCTGATTGTTGTCTGGATGAAGCTCTGTTAAAGGGCAGGACTAAGCCAGGTGAGGTGGTGCCCACCTGTAATCATGGTACTTGGAAGGCTGAGACAGAGGATCTCAGGTTTGAGGCCAGACTCAGCAACTTAGCAAGACCTTGTTTCAAAATAAAAAATAACAGGGCTGGGGATGTAGCTTGGAGGTAGAATGCCCTTATGTTCAATCTCCAGTACCAAAAAGAAAAAAAAAAAAAAAGAAAGAAAGAGAAATATAAAGGGGGGAGTAGGGTCAGAACTAGAAACAAAGATTCTAGAGGCTGTTTGAAGCTTGCACCAGGCAAAGACAAGGGACTTGAAGAGAAGAAAGAAAGTCTCAGGCGCTTGTCCACGGGATGGTTTACTGGCCTGTGGAGTTGGCAGGAGGGGAGATGACGGCTGCAGGAACCACCCAAGTTCTGTGCATTAAGTTATTTTTGAGATATTGGTGAAATACCGAGGTTGAGGTCCGTGATCTGGGGGGAGACTGTAGCATTGGGGGAAGCTGGTTGAGAATGTCCTTACTAAAATTTTGAAAGCCCTGTCAGGATTCCTAAATCAACTCCCTCCTCTGTCTTATCTTTGAAATCCTCTCTGGCTTGTCCCCCCATCCCCCTCAAAGAGAAGAGTGCCTAGGGCCAAAGAATTAAGGACAATTTGGAAATGCTTGTAGGCTCCACCATAAAAATACAACTTCAACAGAACTCCACCCCCACAACCCCTCCTAGTGCACCCCTCCTCTGGTCTGGTTTTCTCAAGTCCATTTTGAACTGCATTCCAGTGAGGACGGTGCAAGGAAGAGAGAGCTGGTCGCGCTTGTGTTGCTCATTCCACTCATCCTTCCAGGAGAACAGGCTCTATGTTTATAACAAGCCAGTCGAACTTTGGGTGGGAAATGTTTTTATTCCCTGTTATCAGAATGTAGCCAGACTTAAAGAAGACTGGTTATCTATTAGTCATTTGGTATTCTAAACACAGGGTGTGGAGTCCCCACCAGCCTGTGGCTTGCCTGAATTGTTAACCAAGTTTGTCCCCAAAAGATTGCCTAAATGCCCGAGATATTATGCTTGTTGGCAGTTCAACCAGAAACCTAGCGCTTAGGCCAGAAGTTTTAATAATATTGTAAATTTATAAAGGTTAGAATGAAATCTGAGAATGTAACAATGAAGTAAAGTGAGTGCTTTAAAAATGATTATAATAAAACATAAACTCAGAAATGAACTTGACTCTGTAAAGAGTCATTTAGGGAAACATTGTGAATCCAGAGCATTTTTAAACTAATTTTATTTTATTATTTTATTTTTGTTAATGTGTGATACTGGGTATTGAAGCCAGGGGCATTTTGCCTCTGAGTTACCCCCCCCCCCCAGCCCTATTTTATTTTTTATTTAGAAACAGGATCTCTCCGGGTGCTGGCCTCAAACCTGTGATCCTTGTCTCAGCCTCCCAAGTACTGGGATTACAGGCATGAGCCACCACATCCGGCTTTAAACTCCTTAAAAAAAGAAAGAAAGAAAGAAAAAAAAAAAAACTCTCAGTAATAGTTTTGGTTGCACACATGAAAAAATTTCTGTTTTTATTGACATTTCTCATTTTCCTTTAAAGTTAATTTATCATAGTGGGAAAAAAATCATAGTAGGCTTTAGAGTATCAGAAGCTTGGGTCAATTCCAGCCTCTGATACATTCTGAGTTTATGACCTTGGGAAGTACTTTGAGTTTTTATTTCTTCATCTAAAAAATGGGAAAATTATAACAGCATCTAGAAATATTCATGTCCCATATCCAGCAATTGTACTTCTAGGAAATTATCTCAAAGAAATGATCACAGAAATCCGCGAAGATTTATTTATGAATAACGTGCCCTTGTAGCACTAAAATATTGAAATTTTTTGAGTAGGTTGTGCTAACCCCATATATAGGAATACCAAATAGTGAGAAGAAACTTTGTAGAAAAGATTTAGTGACATGAAAGTGATTCAGAATATGATAGTAAGTGAAAAGTTAGAAAGTTATACCCACCATGATTAATTCAGATGAAAAACTCTATTTATATACTTACAGAAGAAAGACTAGGCAAATAAGCATGGTAATATCAACAGGGATTAGATCTGGGTAATGAGCTCCCTCCCCAAAGAGGTTTAGTCTCTCTACTCTTTTAGATTTTTCCAAATGTTCTTCAATGATATATACTAATTTTATATTATTAAAGAAATATTAAATGGGGACATTAATATCAACCTTATAGATTTGTGGTGAAAATTACATTAGATGAGATGATTTGTAAAAAAAAAAATTAACGTGGTGTTTGACATTTAATTGTTTTCAACTGTTTTTACCCATTTTAATATCTTACCATAGGCTCAGTCAAGTTAGTTTTAAATTAAAAAAAAAAACCAAAAATATTATCCTTTAATGAGTGAAGATTTGTCACCATTAAGGATATTCAAAAGAATGCACTGAGCCAGGCATGGTGGTGCATGCCTGTAAACCCAGTACTTGGGAAGCTGAGACTGGAGGAGGATTCAAGGCCAGCCTCAGCAACTTAGCCAGATCCTGTTTCAAAGTAAAAAATAAAAAGGGCTTGTGTGGAGGGGGCGAGGTAGCTGGGAGGTAGAATGCTACTGGGTTCAATCTCCAGGACTAAACAAAAGCAAAAACATATCTAGTTGCAAAGATTGGAAATCTGAAAAGAGGTTTACCTAAAATACTGTGAGCATGGGTGGGGGGGATGAAATTAGCATTTAAATTTAAGGTGACTACTCAGGAATATTTATTTGGGCCTATATGCTTTGGTTTGTTTGTTTAAAAAAACCTGTCATTACTATATAGCCACGTTGAGTACAGAGATAGATGGAACAATATCTAACTCCAAGCAAGCAATTAGTCTGTCATGATAAATGCCCCTTCTTCTTCAGGCGGATAAAGTGTCTTGTCAGAGCCTCTTGTGTCATCCTTGAAACACTGAGCGCAAGCCCTGTTGCTTTCTCTTTGCAACATTCTTCATCCTGCAGAAATGTTCAGGGAAGCTCTGTAGTATGGAGGAAGGGCGCATCATATTACCCCTATCTCTCTTCCTGGATTGTTCATCCTGAGTGCAACGTGCCCTTTTCAGTCTGCCCAGGACACACACACACACACACACACACACACACACACACACACGTCCACATACTCTCCCACATGCTCAAACACACACGCTCCTTCCACTTCCCCCAGGGGAGTTAGGAGCCCCTCCCTTTCTCTGTGATCTCTGTTTTAGCATCTCCCATAGAATTTTGCCCACACCAGTTTGCTTATCTCGCTCCTGCACTAGAGTCTCTTGAGAGGTGCTCCACGTGCTCCACGTTTGCCGCCCCTCAGATACTGTGTGTCTTCCTGGGGTTTTTTCAAAGGCAAGGAAGAACATAATGCCTCCTTTAGAAGTTTGTTGTGGGCATTCCATTGGGTAATGGAAGTAGACTTCCTGGCACATACTAGGCACCCAATAATGGAAGCTATTATTATGATTAATTATATTATTTATTCACTTTTGTATCCTTAGGGCCTGGCACAGTGCCCAAGGTATGATTAATGCAAAATAAACTTCTGATAAATTAATGAATTAATTTGCCAGCTTGCAGAATATGGCTGTAAAGTAAAAGAAGAATGTTGTTTTGTAGTATTTACTGGAGACTTGGGCAACCACGCCATGCACTTTCTCTTCAGCACTTTCTCCAAATGACCTGCCTGGTGCCCATCCTAGGAAACTATCTTTTCTTGGGCAAAACAACTATTACCATATAGATAGAGAAAGTCTATTGACTGTCAATTCCACGTAGACGTGCCTTCCTGGGGATAACAGGAATTTCCTCTCTCTACCATTCCCTCCTTAATCTACTTAGTTTATTGCTTACAGACCAAACTTCCTTAGCCTCATTAACCTCACACTCTCTAAATCCAACAAATGATTCATGGTCCAGATGAAATCAACCCCACTGCTAACTCCAGATTCCATCAGATATGTTAGCTCTAATCTATTTACCTCTCTCTGTGTTCACAAAACCTGTTAGCTGATTTATATTCCACCTCCTATCTTTTCCCCTACTTCCTTTTAGGAAGATGTTTGTGAATTATTTTAAGCCAGTTGAATCACTCTGAGAGTTATTTTTAAGCTTTTGAGGAACAGTTGAGAAGGAATGATTTAGGGATGTGAAGCATTTCACAATAAAATCCCACAGAAACTTCAACTTACCATTTGTGGTAAATTTTAGCCCATTGAGACAGTAGAGGTAAATGGGTCACTGTTCTCAGATACCAAATTCTAAGCTGCCCAGCAGCAAGGCACCTTCTGAAAGTAATGGTGCGTGGAGCTGTAAGAGGGAATGCCGTTCTTCCCAGCATCTTCAGAATGTGCTGCTTTCTCTTGTGGTCTCTGCTTGGAGCAGAACTTTGTTGTCTTTTATCAGGACCTCTCTCTGTGTCCTCCTCAGACTTCTGTCTCCTATGAGCATCCCGTCCTCCAGAGATGATGTGGCAGATCTAGCGTCCCAGGTGGACCCAGTGGCCCTCTCTAAGCAGAGCACAGGTGAAAGCCATCTTGACCCATCATTCCACTTCTTCTTAGGAGCCTGTTTTGAGTTCCTAGTCTACTACCCAACCTACATTTTCCCAGCAAAAAACCCTACCAGTTCCAAACTTTTCCCAGATTGATAAGTACACAGATGTTTTATCTTGTATCAGGGTTTCTAAGCCTTTGTATGGATTGTTCTCTCAGTTATGCATCTGATGTTGCCCTGCCCCTTATTGCTCACCTGTCTATGGAAATCTGTGTTCTCTTGATCAACTGTAGTTTTCTTTTGCCCTTTATCACACTGGTTCAGGCAATTCTTTTCAGTCATAGGCAGTACTCAGAATGCAAGGACCCAGTATGATTAGGACTTAATATTTTTTGTTGGTGATGATGAAATATTCTTTCATAGTCACAGACTGTACCTTGCTGTAATCCAGGTATTGTAGGCCATGGGAAAATGATAGTGGGATGTTTGAGTTGGTAAGATCTAGAGTCATATCTTTGTTATTAACAAACTTGGATATGGCGTTTAAACAATTTCTTCATAGATATTCAACCAGTGACCTGCCGTGGGTTAGGAGTGAAAATAAGTACACAGTTTTCATCATGGGTTATGGAGTTTCAATAAAGATGAAGGGTATTTTAAAATGCCAAGTCTGCTCCAAACTTCAGAGAAATCATCACTCCACACATCAAATAACACACATTGATATATTTTTGTTTGTAGTGAGGAGGTGTTCTCTCTCAACACAACATGGGTTTATATAGAAAATGGGAATATGTATAAGATACATAACAGAATGTATACATATATAATATATACAATGGGAATCTATCTTTCTTTTGATATGTGGAATATTAAGAAAAATCTAACACTAAATTTGGAGATGTCACCATAATCACTAATGTTTCAGAGAAGATATATATTTTTTTGGGGGGGGTAGTGGGGATTGAACTCAGGGGCATCAGGGGTATTCTACCTCCGAGCTATACCTCCAGCCCTATTTTTTATTTTTTATTTTGAAACAGGGTCTCACTAAGTTGCAAAGGTCCTCACTAGGTAGCTGAGGCTGGCCTCGAACCCGGATCCTCCGGTCTCAGCCTCCCAAATGCTGGGATTACAAGTGTGCACCACCACACCCAGCTCAAAGAAAGGTATTTTTAATATTATAGTATTAAAATAGCATAAAAATTTTGTCACTTTGTTACTATCACATCTGGAATAATTGACAGCTCAGTCAATTTGGGGGGCTTATATTTTAGTTAGATTTATCAACATGAGTATGGAGAATTTTAAGCTCTTGGAAAGAAGGAACCTGAGAGTTCTTTTTTTTTTTTTTTTTAAATAAGGAACAATAACTCACCTCAGAGGTGACTTATTTAAGATTAGATGGCTAAGATATTGCAAACACAGGCCAGTGGCATCCCCTGCTCCAGTCCTTTCTAGTAGATTGTTCTGCCTCTCTGAGCTCTTGACTCTGGAAATAAGGAGGGTCTAGGGTATGTTAAGAAACTACTCCCAAGTTTTGCATATTTGTATAGATGTCTCTGGGCATTTCTCTGACGCCTTCATGTAACAGACGTGTTCCTGTGGGCAGGATCAACATGTGCTTGTGTAGTGGAACACACGTGTAAAGTAGCAAGACATTGTGATGAACACTTCTGTTCAACATAGTTCTGAGCCATCACTGACTTGGCTATTAAGCCTCAATGAGTAAAGAAAGTTAAATGTGATGTCAACAAATATTTGATGTGGGGGAAGAAAGGTTAAAGATTGAAAGGTGGAGGAAGGACAGATGTTACTTTACTTTGTGCCTTTGGAAGGCCATGTGATTCTGGCAGCTGTGCTCTGGCATTACTGTCAGGGAGAGGTTGCCCACTCTTTCCTTTCATCCTCTTATTCCCATTCCCCTTCTCTGTAAGAAGGTTCCAGAAGTTCCTGTCTCTATTCTGGGGAGTACATAATACCTCTCTTCCTGAAAGGAAAGTTTAAGATAAAAAATTTTAAAAAAATTGTGAGTGATCTTTTCTTTATCTTATTTCCTATATTTTGTAGAGACTAGGCTGTGGAGGTGGTTGACTAGTCTATAAATTAACAACAAACAAACAAAAATTGAACCCCCTTTGTGTCTCCCTTTAAGTAAATCCCAGCAGGCCTTGCCCATTCCTTAGGCACTTTGTGTTTTGGGGGACTCCTCTTTTGAACCACAACAGAATGCTGAAGGGAGGGTGACTCTGACCCCTACCCGCCAGTATTATCACAAGTTTTTTATGTTGTTGTTGTTGTTTTTCCATTTTTCAAGGCAGTTCATTACTCTGAAGCATAGACCTTCCTTTCCTGAGAGACCTTGACATATACATCTCTGTTTCAAAATGATGAGAATCTTAATTTGTAATGAAATTGCCTGAATGAGTTGTGGTAAGTTTTTGGCAGGGCATGGAAAATAATGGTTTCACTGAAACATGAATCATTAAAACGCTGCTTCCTTAGCACAATTAACTCAAGGCTGCCCTTCTTGTTAGAATTAAGAGATTTCCTCTACAAAGCTCTCTGCCTTCCGCAGGCTTCCAGTGTGGAAGCCTAGGCACTGTGAACGCAGAAAATTGCATTAAAAAAAAATTGTCATCTTTTCTCTGAAACATGGGGAAAAAATGTGTTCCTTCTCATCATCCTGAGGGGATCTTCTCAGGTTTCCAGAGAATTAATAAACTGATTAAGACATGTAGAAGTAAATATGCCAAAAGGGAAAACAAGGGAAGATTGAGGAATGTCATTTCTCCTGAGGGAGATTTTTCAATAGCCATTTAAGGAGTGTGAGACTACGGTGAGGGCACTGTGGTTGGAGCTTTGCTAGGATAGGTGCTTATCTGCTCGTCAACAGGACCGCAAATAAGGGCAGCACATTGTCCCAGTGGCGATGGTGAACCCAGGGGTGCGAGACAGTGGGAGAGCTCAGTGAAATATGAATGAGAGCTTTGCTTTGCTGTGAAGTTAATTGTTGTACAATATTGCCTCTGTGTTACATAAAAAAACAAAACAAAACAACCAAATGGCATTATTGTCGAACTATGTTTATTTTTAAGCACAGGTGGACTTGCTATTATTTAAGAAGATGCTAATGATGAAAATTAAAATGACACACAGAACTTAAAGTCTAAAAGACATGACTAGCAACCCGAGTAGCAAACTTTATTTTACTTTACCAAACAATGGAAATCAAGGTTTACCCTCTCATCCCCTGTCCTTTGACACTGATTCTTTGTTTTCGGGGCAATTTAGTATGTGGTGATGAGAAAAGATAAGGAAGTAGATGACTGTATTTCCGTTGTAGAGAAACCTGGACAGTTGATTAGAGAAAACAGGGCAGATTGAGAAAGGGTTTATAAGTTAAGTATTTTTCCTTTTAGGGTATGCTGGGCCAATTATAAACTCCAGGAGACCCCTTCTGTGCGGCTTCATATTGGGGAATTTCAGTTACTTGCAGTTCACAGCCGTCTGAAAATAATAAATGGAAAATCCCAGAAGTCAACAATTCCTGTTTTAAATTACACACCGTTCTGAATAACATGATGAAATCTTATGGCCTCTCACTCTGTCAAGTCCAGGACGTGACTCATCCCTTTGTCAAGTGTATCCACGCTATACGCACTGCCTGCCCATTGGTCACTTAGTAGTCATCGAGATATCAGATCGGCTGTCATAGCATCTCAGTGCTTGGATTCAAGGAACCCTTACATATGAGCACAGCGCTATGTCACAATGTCCGTGTCATTCATCTCCCTTCATCCTCATTCCATAGATATCTTCACAAAAAGGAGGGCGAGTACAGTACAGTAAGGTATTTTTAAAAAGAGAGGTTCCATTTCAAAACTTTTATTACAGTGCATTGTCCTAATTGTTCTATTTTATTATTATTGTTACTAATCTTTTGCTGTGTCTAATTTACAAATTGAACTTTATCTAAGGTATGTATATATGGGAAAACACTACATATATGTACAGATGGTTTGGTTCTATATATTTGGTTTGGTACTATTTTTGGTTTCAGGCGGCCCCTGTTACAGACCTCTCAGAGAAGGGGGGCTACTGTAGTTGGATTTCACAATGTTAATATATCTCATGTTTCTCGTTAAGAAAAATTGTAATCGTTGTTGAACTTGGGTCCTTCCTTTAAGTAGGAACCTCTGAGCTGGTGGTGGTGCATACTTGTAATCCCAGTACTTGGGAGGCTGAGATAGGAGGATTTCAGTTTCGTGGCCAGCCTCAGCTACTTAATGAGGCCCTCCGCAACTTAGTGAGACCCTGTTTCCAAATAAAGAATAAAAAATAGGACTGAGGGTGTAGCTCAGAGATAGAATGCCTCTGTGTTCAATCCTCCCTAATAATAAAAAAAAATAAATAAATGAATAAATAAATAAATAATAAATAGGTAGGAACCTCTTATTTCCTAATGTTCATGAGTGTGATACCTTTCATATTGAATAACATTAGTCCGAGGGACAACAGAGTAAAGCTCTAAGTCACCATCATGCCTGTGATGGATGAACACACAAAGTGGGAGGGTTTTTGAAGGTTATTTTAGAAAATCACATTTTTGCTTTTGTTAACTAGCTTAAACAAACACCTGGTATATCATTCAAAAAACTACACAGTGAGAAGTCAATTTCCCTTCATATCTCATCTCTCTTTTCTTCTCAAGACAAGCATCTGTTTCACTTTATTTTACTGTTCCAGCAAAAGTATATCAGGGGCACCTTTTAAGAATACTCTATTAGCTGGGTGTGGTGGCGCATGCCTCTAATCCCAGTACTTGGGAGGCTGAGACAGAAGGCTCACAGGTTTGAGGACAGCCTCAGCAAGTAGTGAGGCTCTCATCAACCTAGTGAGACCCTGTTTCCAAATAAGAAATAAAATCAGGTTGGGGGTGTAACTCAAAGGTAGAATGCCTCTGGGTTCAATCCCTAGTACAACAACAACCAAAACCAAAACCAAAACAAAACAAAACAAAAACCCAACAATAACCAAAAAACTCTATGAATCCTTCTATAATAAGTTATGTAACTCAAAATTTTCCTGCCAGGAAAAGTTGTTTGGCCTTTTTGGGGGAGCAAGAAGAAAGAATACAGGCTCTAATTTTCCTTAAAAAGTGACAGTGCATACAACAATGCTGAAAGGCAGGTAGAATCAACTCCTTTCTTTCTTTTTTTTTTTTTTTTTAATGGTACTGGGGATTGAACCCAGGGGAATTCTACTTCTGAGCAACACTTCCAGCCTATTTTTTATTCTTTATTTTGAAACAGGGTCTCACTAAGTTGTGGAGGGCCTCACTAAGTAGCCGAGGCTGGCCGCGAACCCACAATCCTCCCAAGTACTGGGATTACAAGCGTGCGCCACCATGTCCGACTTTCAACTCCACTTTCCAGATGAGGAAAAATGTGATTTCAGGTGATCATAATTTGCCTGGTAAAACCCCCAGTACTTAGAGCCCCCACCCTACTCTGTCCACCATGCGGTGGTGCTCAATCAACCACAGGGCTTCTGTGGCACCAGCTAGATGCCTCTAGTGTGGGTGCCAATGGTTTTCCTGTTTTGAAATCATGCCCCAAAAGAGCTTGTAAGGAGCTAAAAATCTTCAGAATTGGACTAGCCACTTCCAGAGTTCCAAGGAGATTTTTGGTGCAGGAATACAGATAACACACAGGCCCATCACCCTTCGTGCATTCATTCCTCATGTCCTTCCAACGCTGGTGGCAGATTTAAGGAAGGCCACAGCTCACAAATACATCCTGTTGAGAAGAAAGGCCATCTCTCTCCTCTGCCCCCAGTGCACCCCATTTCATCCTCTAGGTAAAGCCTTGAGGCACCTGAGGTTGCCACATGATCTGTCAATTACCACTTGCATTTTACTTGTTCCAGTGTTCCTTTTTGGGCGCATCTTGATTTGGTTCTATGTGATCCAATTTCTTTCTAATTTGACTGTGATGGGCTTTCAGCATCTATTTTAGAACCACTTTGAAAATAGGGATCATCAATAGTTTCTGAAGCATGAGACAGGAGGACATTATCGTTCCCCATTGAATCACCATGTCATATTGGATGGTCCTTGATAATTGGTCTTCATCATCTGTAAGCCACTACTCCCCCATTCTCCAAGAATAATACATTTGGAATTATTTTTAATCTATGTCCATAGTTCTGAAAATGATCAAATAAAGGAAGAAATTTATTTATTTATTTACTTACTTACTTATTTACTTACCCAGGGGCATTCTACCGCCAAGCTACACCCCCAGTCCTATTTTTTATTCATTATTTTGAAACAGGGTCTCACTAAGTAGCTGAGGCTGGGCATGAACCCGTATCCTTCTCTCAGCCTCCCAAGTACTGGGATTGCAAGTATGCACCACCACGCCTGGCCAAGAATATTCTTGTAAAGGACGTTCTTTTTGAGTATGGGCTTGCTATCCATCAGTATTCACAAAGAATGAAGTGTACTGCCATTTATACCTGATCCTGCAACACAGAAACATTCTTCATAGCTCTGCAGGCACCTACAAATCAAAGCCCATAAATATCAATATTTGTAGGATGTCCTTTTTTTTTTTTCCTTGTTATATTAAAAGCCCAGCAACATGTCTGACCTAGATTGGTATGTTTTAGGATTAGAATGAATAGGCTTTTGAATTGCTTTGCAACTCTCTCAAAGTTTATTGAAATACACTAGTAAATATTTTCTTTTCTCAGTCATGTAATAATCTTCTTAAGAATAATGTTCCTTATTTGCAATATTAAGAGAAAATACATGTGGCACCTCAACTCCTCTCTTTCTCCCCTCCCTTGGGAAACACAACTGAAAGGCATAAAGAACTTGTCCTAGAAACCTAGGACTGTAGCACATTGGTAGTCGAGGCTGGGCAACACTGGAGACATAGCTGCATGCTTCCACTGGATTAGGGTCTTGGGGGAGAGGCAAAGACCATCTTCGCCATTTGGGCCAGACATCAACTGCAACACAAAAGCTCTGACCTCAGCACACAGGACGTTCACATCTGCTGGTATGGACTGAATGTGTCCTCCAGCTAGTTCACATGTGGAAGCACTAACTTGCAACATGGTGATGTTTGAAGGTGGGCCTTTGGGAGGCGATTAGACCGAGATGAGGTCACAAGGGCAGGCCCCTCATGATGAGATCCACGTCCTCATGAGAAGGGGTAGAGCGACCAGGGCTCTCACTCTCCAACATGTGAGGACTCAGCAAGAAGTCAGCCATTCACAAGTCATGGAAGAGACCTGCTGGTGATCTGAATCGGCAGCACCTTGATCTTGGACTTCTCAGCCTCCAGAACTGTAAGGAATACATTCCTGTTCTTTAAGCCACTGGGCCTATGGCATTATGTTATGGCAGCCCGAGCCGACGAGATACTTGCATCTTCCAATGTTGCTCAGCCACGGAGGTCTTAATTTATCATTTAAGCCTTTTATTCAGTGTTGCTGTTTGCTTTGATCTGGGCCTTGTCTTGCTCATGACCTGGAGGACCTACCAGCTCAAAGCCCTTTGTTGATCAGTGGAGATCACTTTCCCAACATCTCCAGGTTTAAGACTGATGCTAGAGTTCCCTAATCAGGAATATTTAGTTTTCCTTATTACATTTCCCAGATAAGTATTTGTAACACTTAATAGACAACAACACTGTCTTAAAAGTATTTCATTTCTTCTCTCCTGCCTGTACTTCTCCACTGGAATCTGAGCTCTGTGAAGGTTGCGCTTTGTTTCCCTTTCTTCTTTGCATCTTTAGTCCTTTGCACTGTACCTGGCCTCAAAAAGGTGTGATGGACGGCTGAGTAAGAAACATTTCTAGGATGTGATAAAAGTCAATAGGTAAGAGGATCTCAAATTCATTGCTAGTTTGGTCTTGAAAAGAGTCAAGATGTTGGGCATGATGATGTACATCTGTAATACTAGTACTTTGTATACTGAGACAGGAGGATTGCAGGTTTGAGGCCAGCCTCAACAACTTAGTGAGACCTGATTTCTAAATAAAATATAGAATAAAGAGTTCAGAGGTAGAATACCAGTGGATTCAATTCTTAGTAACCCTCCCCCCCCCCAAAAAAAAGAAAAAAGAGGAAAATAAAGCCAAGGAATACTCACATAGAAATCTGCAAATGAATATTTATAGCAGTTTTATTTATACTTTCAAGACTTGGAAGCAACCAAGATGACCTTTAGTAGATGAATGAATGGATAAATACTGTGGTACATCTAGGCAATAGGATATTATTCTGTGCTAAGAAATGAGCTATCTAATTATGAAAAGGTGTGAAGGAAACAATGCAAAATACTAAGTAAAAGAAGGGAATCTAAAAGGCTACATACCATAAGATTCCAACTATCTGGTATTCTAGAAAAAGTAAACTGTGGAGAAAGTAAAAAGATCAGTGGTTACCAGGGCTTAGAGGACAGTGAGGAATTTTTTTGTTGGAGCACAGAGGATTTTTAGAGCAGTGAAAATACTGTGTGGTACTATAATGCTAGATACATGTCATTATATATTTGTCTAAACCCTCAGAATACACACCAATAGTGAGCCCAAATGTGGACTATGGACTCTGGGATATAATGACACATCAGTGCAGGCTCCTCAGTTGTAAAAAGTGCACCAGGCTGGTGGGGATGTCATAATGGAGGGGAGGGAGAAGTACGTATGAGGGCAGAGAGCATAAGGGGAACTTCTATATTTTCATCTCAATCTTGCTATAAACCTAAAACTGCTTTAAAAATATAATCTATCTTTTAAAAAATGTTAAGGATTCTTTGGATGATGTTTTCCCAGGTGTCTTTTCCATCCATTTCTTTGTTCTTTGGCTAGATGTTATCAAAATCATTTCCTCGCTCTGCTTTAAACTGACCACTATAACCTGACCAGTAACAAGAAGACTGAGTTAGCAAAAGGCACCCTTTTATGGAGGGAATTGAGGAACTGCTTGGCCAGATCTGTAATCTCAAACAAATTATAATTTATAGTAGGAATTTAGATTCAGACCAAGAAGAAATCTAGCACAAACCCAGGAAATGATAACCTTAGACTTTCCTCTGTTGGGTAGACTTATAAAGCTAGGATCATTGAGCACTTAAATGTAGAAAAGAGGGAGAAAAGTTTTCTTTTATAGGCAATTACAAGCCCTAAATAATTACCTTGCATTATGATGTAAATTTGCATGCAGATACAGAGAAAACTGGGTAGAGAATATATAAATTTTCATAATGTATTTGATAATTCAATTTTCTGTGGAGTATACTAGTAATTTCCTTAACCTGTAAATGAGAATGATTAGTCACAGTTGGGGAAACCGATTAAAGAACAGGAAATGCAGGGGTATGGCAAATAGATAATTTTTTTCATTATGGAAAAATATAAGGGGACAATGTTCTGCTCTTGTTTTAACCAAGTTCTTTGTAAATGATTTTTGGTCTAGGATAAAATATAGAGCAAACCCCCCAAATCTGTGAGTGACACACAACTTTTGGGGGCTTGGGAGGCATGTCAACAAGATAAATGCAGGAAATTCATAAATCCGTATAAGTGGGGATAAAAATGTCAACTAGAACATTTGAGAGGTTTCAGGTAACGGTAAAAACCAATATTTCTTAGGAGCTTACCATGTACCAGCTGCTGTCCTAAGCACTTGGCATCCATTATTTTACTTAGCCTCATAACCGCTGTATGAAATTGCTGCCATTACTGTCCTCATTTCATTAATGATGAAATGGAGTGAGTGAGAGGTTAACCTCCCCGGATAGTGAGCACTGGATTTAGATTTAAACCTAGAGAGCCTGGCTCAACTCATGTACCTTCCCACTTCCAATAGGGCCTCATCAAATCCAGAAAAGAGGAAGGGAAGAGAAACCAAGAAAGAAATGAAAGATCAGGGTGTTGTTCAACAAGAGAACACTGTTCAAAGAGGAAACTCTTCTAGGAAAAACCAAACCAAGACAAAAGGGCACAGATAACCCCAAACCAACACCATCCTATTGGTGTATAATTTAGATACATTTACAATTGCATTTTTATTCATGGAATAATCTGACAGTAAATTTAGTATATAAAAAAGGATATAGTGCTGAACTCAATTAGTAGTAAACCTATGGCATTATTGTCACAGGCGCTAATAGGGGCAGAATATATAAAGCTTTTCCCAGTATACAACAAATTATTAGGAATAATTATGAATAACCCCTAAAGAGAGAGGTGGATCCAACACAAGGAGTGATATTAGCCAGGGAAGGTAGTCATGAGTCTTACCCAGCCAAGTATTTTTTTTTTAATTTTAAGAGAAAGCTTACTAAAGTACTCTGATGTGACTTTGAAGTCAGACCCAGGTTCAAATTCCAGCTCCACAGTTCACTGAATAGTTACTTAATCCCTTTGAGCTGCAGTTCTGTCACCTGCCAACTGCAGATAATCATACTTCACCAGGCAATTGGGCCTGGCACATAATTGGCACTCCAGAAATGTTGGCTGCAATTATAATTAAGATGACCCCATGTCTGTCTGTCTGATGTGCTCAAAAAAGTGTCTCTTTCCCTGGGCTGAAGGATGTTGAGGGTTTCAATTTTATTTTACTCTGAACTGCAATTCTCTGGCTTGACTCTGAACTTATGTTTATAACTCTATATACACAATGAATAAGAGCTCTCTTAATCTTCAGAAAATATATACTTTTGAAGTAGTAGCTTACATATTATTTCTTGATTACCTTTTCTTAATAGCTTACAATTACGTAGTGATCCCCAGTTTCTTTCTTTTTCTTTTCTTTTTTTCTTTTGGTACTGGTAATTGAACCCAGGGGCTTTCTACCTCCAAGCTACACCCCTAGTACTTTTTACTTTTTTTGTTTTGAAACAGGGTCTTGCTAGGTTGTTGAGAGTCTCACTACATTGCTGAGGTTGTTTTGGAACCTGTGATCCTCCTGTCCTAGGCCCTCAAGTGTTGGGATTACAGATGTCTGTCACCATGCCTGGCAGTTCATCTTTTTGAATTGTCTTTTTTTGGTGGCTTGGTTTGTTTATGACGATCCCTTTGTGCCTATGGTGCGAAAGGAGAAGGACATTGTGTGCCTCTGCGAGTGAATCTTTTTTGGCCACTTCTCTCCTAGGTTCAGATCCCCTGAGTCCAGGGACCAAACATACTGTAAGTAACAACTATACCACAACAATTCTCAAATAAGCCTCTGCAAAGGAAATGACAGGCTGAATAAGAGACAAAGTAGAGTGTGTTGTTATGACTCACATGCTGCCCCGAACTTCAGAGTCCCTGCCCATTTTGTTTAAATCAAACACGTCAGGTGACCTGGCCACAAGGACTGAATGTGACACTGATGTGCATTTTGCTAAAACAAGGTCAACAGTCAGAGCTGGAAAGCTACATCCTGGTAAATTCGGCTGTGACTGTTGCCCAGAAAATTATAATTTAAGAAATTATTTCCTAAATTTTAAGATTTCTCATTTCTAGGCAATGATGGTTTTAAAAATATTTTTTTTAAAGTTGCCTTATAAATCAGTGACTTTTCAGAGACTAGTGAAAAAAGATAGAAGATTGGTCTAATAGGAAAAATTTGCCCAGAACTTTGAGATTTACATATTTCCACTTCCATTATATTTATAGTTTCAAAGAAATAAACTGAGAACTAATTTTTAAAAGGGAGTACCAGCCAAAAAAAATTTAGCACGGAAAGCAAATAGTTGATTAAAAACTGAGATTATGAGTATTACTCTGTTATTTTTGTAAACTTCCATCCACCTTAAAGACATAGCCTTGGAGAAAGGTATAAAATTGAAAACACATTTACAATAAAGCATGCTCACCCATCCTCTTATTTTTACCTCCACTTCACATTTATTTTTTTGGCTACAATCGTGAAAAGAAATGGAAGGTCAAAGAAGGACAACACAGTTTTATTTAATCTTTCAAACTTGGCGAGGGCTGTTGGATGGTGTCTAACTGGAGCCTTGGTTCTTGGTTAGATGTGAACTCCTTTGGGTTTTTGCTTTTGCTTTCCTCTCAACAGTGGTTGCTGAGATGGTTCCACTCAGAAATGGAGTCAACATCTATGTTTATTTTAGATTTTTAAAAAAGGGAAAAAAAAGATATTTTTAATCCACCAGGTAAACAGATCACAGAGAATTTTAGCTACGGATGAAAATGCAGTTTGAGGGAGAGGCATGATGGGGACCAACATGTCTGTATTCAAGTCAGAAGCCATCAGAGGGCTCCTTTACATGACTGTTCCTTCTGTATTACATAATACATATACATATATACATATATAATTTTTAATTATATATGTATATTTTATAATATGCATATATAATTTTTCTTATTCACAATTATCAAAGAAATTGTCAGGGTAACTCCTTGGTATTCTTTTCCTTGTGTCTATTCTTGTCTTTTAAAGGTTGGTTTGGAATCATATTTGGCACCAAAAAGAAGGGAAATATGGATGAAAACTCTTATACACTGTTGGTAAGATTGTGAGTTAGTACCACTATGGAGATCAGTATGGAGGTTCCTCAAAAGACTAGGAATGGAACTATGCCACTATATGGAACCAGCTACACCACTCCGTGGTATCTTTCCAAAAAAATTAAAGTTAGACTATAATAGTGATATATGCATGCCCAATTTATAGCAGCACATTTCATAATCGCTAAATTATGGAGCCAACCTAAATGTCCATCAACAGATGAATGGATAAAAAATATGTGGCATATATACTCAGGAATTTCACTCAGCTATAAAGAACAAAATTAAAGAAATGAAAGGTCAATGAAGGACAACACAGTTTTATTTAATCTTTAAAACTTGGCGAGGGCTTGCAGGAAAATGGATGAAACTAGAGACTATTATGCTAAGTGAGATCAGGCCATCTCAGAAAGTCAAAGGTCCTATGTTTTCTTTCCTATGTGAAAGTTAGAACAAAAAATAAGAAACAAAAAAGACCAGTCAAATGAGGAACAAAACCAGTAGAACAGTGGAAGTAGATTAAGGAATGGAGTGAGGAGGAGAAAAACCAAGGCTTGAGGAAGGAAACAGTTCAAATAAGGTTATGTCTCTGCTTGAAGGTATCACTACCAATCTCACTTAGAAGTATGAGAAGGGGGGGATGGGGGTATACGAAGAGAAATATACCTTGTAATGCGTGCATGTATTTATGTAGCAGTTGAAATCTCATTATGATGTATAATTACAAGGTACCAATAAAAGTATGGAAAAAGGAGCCATGAAAAGGAAAAAAAGAAGCAAGAAGGACTGTTCAGAGGTGTGAATCTAGACTTTTGTAGATAACGTAGGTCCTACATGGTGGGCAAAACTTTTATAAATTGAGGCAAATTCCCAACATGATTGCCTGAGTCTATGTCTTAAAAATTTTTAGGATCTTGACGTTTGGAGGAAATACTCCAGTGGTGAAGGAAGGTTCCAGAATGGCCCCTGGCTGCTACCCGCAGAGAGGGCGGCAAGCTTGGGATGGTCAGCTAGTCCCTGTGACTTAAGTTCAAATTCCAGTTTCCTTGCTCAACTTGAACAACATTCAAACATTGACTGTTAAGGCTATTTTTTTTTTCTTCCTTACTTTGTTTTGCACCATCAGATTAAAGAATTCTGGATATAGATGAACTCTTCTCCCACTCCACCCCTTCCCTTCCTCTGTTTTCACTGACAGGGACTAACCACCATAGAGCTTTGAAGGATTTCCTATTTTGATGGCAAAATCTTTGCTTTTCTTAAAAACTAACATTTTCTCTGCCTCTGACAAAGCTCTAATCTTGCCCTTCTAACTCCTGAGTTCTTGTACCCTCTGAATCTCTCTGTTTCTTCTGAAAGTAGCAAAAACAGTGGCTTCATGAGCCCCTATGCTGAGTCACCACCTAGAGACTGCCCAGAACGCTGAGTTCTGGATATAGATGAACACTGCCCAGAACACACTGAGTTAAGGCACAAAGCCTCAAGCTAAGCCCTGGACAGAAAGAAGTGGGGGAGAAGGAAAGAAGGTTGAAGAAAAACAACTTCTCTGAGCAAAGACTTCAGTCTTTCTTTTAGGTTAGAGTTTAAGAAATGTAGACTCATTGGATTGCAATTAGCAGATTTTATGATTTATTTATTTATTTATAGCAGATTTTATGATTAAACTAATTGAACAAACTGTTTTTTAAGCTAAGTGACATATATACGTAGGATAAAACAGGGTGATATTCTGGTTTTTGTTTGTTTGTTTGTTGTTGTTTTTCATGCTCTACTCCTCTACATGCATCAAAATCATTGCCAGATTATTTTTCCCTTTGCAAAGGCCCCTGGGAAATACTTGTGCCTGTAAGCTCTTGGGCCGCTGCAGGAGTCCTGCATTCCCCTGTCCTTAGGTACACAGGGATGGGCAGCTCTGTGTGTCCAGGGAAAGCTGCATTCCACAGAATGCAAGTTCCACACCCAGACCACACCTTCAGAGTCAGGGGAAGCTGGAGGGAGGCAGAAACAAGGTGCATTGAAGTGGAAAAGAGTCTCCTCTCCTCTCCCAGGGCCATCTCCTTCCTCAGGTGGAGAGTCCAGGGTCTGCCATGATCTTTTTCTTCTGACGAAAGCAACATGGCACTTAACTTGCTCTTGTCTCCTTTAAGACTCAGAAAGCTCTGAGAGCCATTTCTTCCCAGAGGTTTCTGAATGCTCACTCCCATCCAACTCTGACTTCCCAGCTTCCCCCTGAATGGCTTGCTTTTTGTCTCCTTCCTCTGTAGCCTCTAATGCTCTATATTACCACTTCTCATCGGTGTCTATTTACACTGGGGTGCCCTCTTTCTAGACACTGGACCCCAGCAGCCTTGGAATATCTTTCTAGCCTCATGCCTTGCGTTTAGTAGATGCACGATTGTTAATTGACTGAGCCAAAACTGTGGGAACCCACAAAGCTGTTCTGACTTCCTGCTTACCCTCTCAGGCTACTGTTATGTTGCTCCAGATAGGCCAAGCCTCACACTTCTTAAAATAGGAGATACTTTGAAGGGCTTGGGGGTGAGGGGCAATGACAGAGGTCCTGTTCTGATAAACAAAAGAGCCTTTGAAAGGATCAACAAGTTAAAAGCAAGCTGGGGATCTTTGGCTGCAAATTTCTAAACCCAGAGTCAGTGCTGCCTAGCTTTTATCAGGGTGGGGTAATCACAAATCCAGTTGTGTGAGTCTTCCTCTGTGTGTTTTTTCTTTCTTACCAGTTTTGTGGAATAGTTGAAGCCATTAATAGGCTAGTATGTTTTGTACAAGTAGTCTTGAAAAATTTGTTTTTGCTTGTGTGTGTGTGTGTGTGTGTGTGTGTGTGTGTGTTGCTGGAGATTGAACCCAGGGCCTTACTCATTCTTTAAAATTCTCTCTCTTTTTTATTTTTTAACGGTACTGGGAACTGAACCCAAGGGCATTCTACCTTTGAGCTACACCACAAGCCCTATTTTTTATTCCTTATTTTGAAACAGGGTCTCACTAAGTTTCAGAGGCTGGCTGTGAATCTGCAATCCTCCTATCTCAGCTGCTCAAGCACTGGGATGACCAGTGCGCACCACCACACCCGGCATGCTTTAAAAATTCTTAACTGTTTGTGTTATAAGTAAGAAATTTATCAGCTGACATCTTCTCTTTCTACATAGTTGGCTATTTTATGCATATACTACTATACTAATGTATCATGTGCATTATAAAACAATACATAGGTAAATTAAAAGAGGATGATATAAAAATATAAATTCCAGTATTTTCTTCCCAAGCCTGAAGGGATCATTGTTCCTGTGCAGATCACACTCTCCAGGTTGAGTTCTACTGTTAGAGGCGTGACATCGCCTACCTAGGAATCGATGATTTGGACAAAATGAGAGCTCTCCTCCTTGAACTCTTGGCAGGCAGGAGGGGATGAAACGTGACTTTGAGTGCTCAGTATGTGTTTTTTGTTAAATCTCAGTTTACCTTTCCTGTTGAAATAAACATATTTATCTCACAGAAATAAAGAGATTAATGGATGATAATACTTGACTGTAAGAGTGAGGTCATTGATTTTGGTGCGTTGTATATTAATTCCTTCTAACTTTCCTGTTTCCCAGGGAATCCTATTTTCATTCAGTCATGTTGTTTCTTCCATTAAGTTGGGGGTATGTTATCTTTGGTTTGTGGAATTTCAGCAGGAGGAGGGATCTGAGAGGGGACCTCTAGTCTAGTTCTTACCCAATGATATGAGGAGATGAGCCATAAAGAAGACAGCAGATTCCTAGATGTGGTAGATAATCCCTGTTGCCTGCAAAATTGACCTCTCCCCCTTTCTTCTAATTTGTTTATTCTTTTCTGAGTGCCCACATGCTTGAAGGCAGGCCTGCCAGAACCCTCTTCAGCCCCAGGGAAGGCAAGTCAATTATAGAGATTCCATCCATCTGTCTCACTAAGTGATTGGGTTCAAGCTTTGGCATGTGACATGGTCTGATCAAGATTTTTGGGAACTTTTACTTTTAAAAAAAGGACACAACTGGACATGTCTGTAACCACCTGAAGGCCATGGAAGAAGCTGGCCGTTAAGGACAATTTCTCCATGAGGCATGGCAGAGTCAGTCACAAGTCATGGAGCTGGAAGTATTATCATACTGGAACTTGCCAAACTCTACTTTTCAAATTAGTAAATGCTCCCATGGTATAAGCCAATTTTAGTTGCATTTTCTGTTATTTTTAGCTAAACACATCCTAACTGATATGCTTATCTAAAGGGGGTTAGGGGTGGCAGAAACAGAACAAGAACCCAGAACTGTAAAATAATAAGTATGCTGCTCCCTAATTTTTATTTACAAATTATTTCATAAAAGAATTCATCGTGCTCACTAAGGGTAGTTTGTTTCTTTCCCTTCCAGAGCTTTAGCTCATATACACTTAGAAGGCTCTGAAAGAATAAAATATTTGATGATAAGAATGTTCTTCCAACTGAGTGTGGTGGTATACGCTTGTCATCTCAGTACTTGGGAGGCTATGACAGGAGGATTGCAGGTTCACAGCCAGCCTCAGCTACTTAGTGAGGCACTCCACAAATTAGTGAGACCCTGTTTCAAAATAAAGAATAAAAAATAGGGCTGGGGGTGTAGCTCGGAGGTAGAATGCCCCTGGGTTCAATCCCCAGTCACACACACACACACACACACACACACACACACACACACACACACACAGTTCTTCCTCGCTTCCATTGAGTGTTCAGTTCTAGTGATGTCTTCCTGGGCTTCTGGGAATATGTATTTACTTTTTAATATAAGCTTCTCAACCAAGAATATCTGGTTACGCTATAACTTTTGTATATTGGCAAGTGTAATTTGCCCGTAGAGGGCTGGGCCAACAGTCCCTTGGTGAGTTAGTGGCAAAATGCCTGAGTGCAGAATCAGGGTAGTCATGTGTTCAAACCCGAGCTCCATCCGCTGCCAGGTCAGGCAGCCTTGGCTGCTGCCGCTTCGCCGGGACACTCCGAAAAAACCCAGGAGCACATCAAGGTAATGAGTGGTTTCAAATCACCCATAGACACCCATAGTAAATGGAAAAGCTTTTGTCAACATCTTTAATGGTTTCAGTTGGTAAATTATTAACAGAATATATGTGGCGTCCTCAGAGTTTCAAATACATTTACTCTCTGAACAGGAACATTGGAGAACAGTGTCTCCTGCCAACTCCCGAGATGCAGGTGCCTCCTTCCTTGCCCTCCCCTCCCTCTCTCCCCTAGATGTCTTAGGAGCCTCCTTCCCTCTCAAGGGGGCTTCTCCTTGTGTTGCTAAGGGCTCCTAGTTTCTTGTGTGTGTTCATCCTTGTCTGGGCTCTGTCTTACCTTGTGTGTGTGTGTGTGTGTGTGTGTGTGTGTGTGTGTGTGTGTGTGTTACTGGGGATTGAACCCAGGGGCATTCTACCTCTGAGCTACATCCCCTGCCCTATTTTATTTTTGTTTTGAAAAAGGGTCCTGCTAGGTTGATGAGATTCTCACTACTTGCTGAACTACTTGTCCTTGAACCTGCAATCCTCCAGTCTCAGCCTCCCAAGTATTGGGATTACAGATGTGCATCATCACATCCTGCCTGCATGAATAGTTTCATTCTAGTCAATTCTTCTTCTCCCAGCAAGAGGGGGGAAAAATCACAATATGAGTAAATAAATAAATAAATAACATTAAACAACACAAACAAACAAAAATCTTGTTACTAGTAAGGGCTCTGGCACTGACTAACTCATTAACCTTAGGGGTAAAGTGTTCAACTTTTCTCAGCCTGTCAATCAGGGACAGTCACACAACACTGGTAAATCCACATCTCAGAGACACTGTCAGAATCAAGTGACATAATCCTCGTGGACAGGCTGTGAACCTTCTAGTTCTCACTGCTGGGTGTTGTTTGTGTTGACATTTTTCCTTCATGGGAGGCTGACACACGTCTACTCACATGCTCCAATTGTCACTGACTCAGTGGGCAGGAAGAACGAGTCCACGTGCCAGTGAGTGGAATGACCTGTGGGACACACTGGCTGCAATGTAGTGTGTTGTTGTTTTCACACTAACAAACACTGAAGAAGTGGATCCTGTTATTATTTTTTTCACAGCCACATCTCCCTAACTTAGACCTGGCATCTGGGTAATGTCCACGCTGGGAAGCCTCAGTATCCAAGAGAGGACGTGAAAGGTTTCGAGGGATAGAGGAAGGGTGGGTAGGAGCGAAATGTTATACTTTATCAAGTTCTTATGAAAGAGCATGGACATTGCTATGATTACATTTGTAGGATGGGGAAACACTGTCCTCATTTAGAAAACAAGGAAGTATGTGGACTAATACCATCACTAACTGGATGACCCTGGGCCAAATATGTAACTTCCTTACATTTTCCTCATCAGTTAGATGGAAATGAGAATGGTAGCTCAGAAGGTTGCTGTGAACATTAAACAAGATAACACACGAAGTCGCTAGCACGGGATGATGATGCTACATGTGTGCAAGCAGGCATGTGCTTTACTGCTGCCCAGTTTCTGCTACACTCAAAGGCTAAACATTCTACTGGTCATTTGCAAAACACAATACCATCCAAGCAAGGCAGTGAACTCTCCAGGTGCTTAGAACCTAATTAAAAACAAACAAACAAACAACAGAAGACATGGTCACAGAACACAAGCAAAGACACAGATGGCAAGTGAATATAGAAAGATGCTGAGTACAGACCATGACTGACTGTTGGTGCTGAGAAGACTAGGAATTCCTTGGAACCTAAAAAAAATTCACACAAGTTGTGTTTCATGGCCAGTGTCAGGAAGAATGACTGTTTTGAATTGGAAAAGAAATTCCAGGTGTAGAGGCAACAAAAGCAGTGTGGCATGCTGACCAAGGGGGAAGGAAGTGAGACCGAGGGGAACTGGCTGGGGAGCCAGGTAGGAGCGGGCATCTTCTTCCCAAATGCAATGGTTCCATTGGCTCCAACACCAACACTGACACCCATGGGATTTGCTCAGTCACTGCTCAGGAATTCTATCTTCTTAAGGGAGCCGCTGCCTTGAGCAGTGCCAGGGGACACTCCATTAACTCCTGATAAACAGTGTGACCTGCTCTTTCTTTTTATAAAGAATTACCTGTTGATGAACAACATCTACTGGGAGGTCTTGGTATGGTAGGCATGAAGAAAGATTATGACAAATGTAGAGACCTTGCAAGATATCTGGTCAGAAGAAGGTTATTCTAATCATGGACAAAGGAGAAAATACATATATAAAGACAATATACATTTATTGGAGAGTCACACATTTCTGTGTGTGTGTGTGTGTGTGTGTGTGTGTGTGTGTGTGGTACCAGTGGCATTTTACCTCTGAGCTACACTCTCAACTGTATCTTATTTTTTATTTTGAAACAGGATTTCACTAAGTTACTGAGGCTAGGATTGAACCTGCAAACCTTCTGTCTCAGCCTTCCATGTACTGGGATTACAGGCATGTGCCACCACACCCTGCTGAGAACCACACATTTTAAGAAATAGCAAAAACAGTCTAATATAAATAGAAAACAGGGCCATATGCCCTATCATGGACAAAGGTGGGGCTGTTGTGAGGTTGGTGTGTATGCAGAGCAGCGTTTGGAAAACCTGAAATCGTGATTTGACTGTGCTTTGCCTAATGCACCAGAGCCCTGCTGAGCCCCAGGGTAGCAGCCGGCACACCACAGTATTTCCTGTTTGCCTGTTAGGTTGCCCATCAAATTTTGATCTTTCTCCATCAAAGCAGTGATGATGTATTCAGTGATTTTTGCTTAATCCTCTTTGTCATTTTCTGTTTTATTCCTGGATCATGTGTCCTTACTTAATCCTTATTAGTCTGACTTTTGGTGTAAGTTGAACAATTTCCTCCCTCCATTTCTGACAATTCTTTCTTGTTTTGTAAAAGCTTTTAGGACATTTTGAAGGAGGACCCCTGGACATTCCCTGAAAGGAGAGCTGGCTGCATCTGCAACTTAGAATCAGAATGGGGGGAATATATATATAATCCACATATATACATGTGGTTCTGTATCATCCCTGGACTGATCACAGGGTCTGGTTTTCTTTGGAATAAAAACCATTATTTGGAGCATGAGATCAGCAAGTACCTGTGTAGCTTTTCCTGAAGAAACACTACTGGTGGTGGTAATGTTTGTCTGCTAGGGTTTTGTTCTCTCAGACCTCTTGTCATTAATACTATACTTAATTTTAAAATATGTTTGGAATTTCATTGCCTAAATTTTATAGATAAATTATAGCATTTAACACATAAGCATTCAAAATCCACACCTATTTGCTTTCTAAGTAAAATATTCATAATTTTTTTCACAGGACTAAATAGAACGCTATATTACACAGATGAATATCCATATTGTAGCTTGTCATAATAATGCCCTCAGGTCTGTCCTTATTTTTAAGAAAAGAAAGATCCATTTGTTTTATAGTTGAAGCAAGAATAGGTTGGGGATACAAACATCTTCTTTGAAAGCAAAGGGATCAGACTTTCTGTCACTCAACAATTTTTTTTTCTCTTTTTAGCAACCAAAGAACAGAATAGAACAAAACAAAAACACCTCCCCCCCAAAAAAACATCTACAGCAATAGCCATGAAAATAAACAATAAGATTAAAACATTAAACAGGAAGCTTAGGGGGGATGGTACAAAATTAGATCAGTAAATGAAATTTTGGAATTTCATGTCTTATATAATCCTAGAAATGATGTTTTATGTGTTCCTATTAAAGGAAATTGGGAGATAGAAGAAAAAAGAAGAGATGAGAAAAAGAAAAAACTCTGTGTCATGATCAGTGTTTCTCAGCAGGGCACTATTAGCATTTGGGGTCAGTGGTTAACCACATTTTATAAATAAAAGGAGGAATTCTGATAGGGACTTAAGTTTGGGTTGGACTTCTCTTGATTAATTGTACATTTTATTTTCACTTCCAAAATTCCTAATGTTTTAAACTTTTTTTTTGAAAGAGGATTTCTTCCTGTTACAGTTTATAAATGTCTCTAAGTGTGGGTGTATAGCAAACCATTCCAAATTTACCCTCAAAGAAGCATTCTTTACTTTTGGACTGTTCTGGTTCTCCATTTGACTTTTGCATAAGAATCCTCAGCTCAGCTCATCCTGCTCTTCTGTCTTTAAACTCACTCCTTTGAGTGAACTAATTAATTCTCATGGCTTTGGTTGCTGTTGACGGCTTAGATTTTGCACCCATGGCTGACATTTCAACTGAGCGCAACTCAATGTCTTGTGCAGGAATGGGAAATCTGCATTAAATCCATTTTTCTCATCTAAGAAAAATGTGATAAAAATTGAACTCCTCTATTCCTCTTTAACAACATCAGTGACACCATCATTTATTGAGTTTCCTAATTTTACAAATATTCGAGTGTCTATTATATATCTAGTATGCTAAGTTCTAGTAGCGATATAATGGTAATCAAACAGGCAGAGTTCCTGATCTCATGGAATTTTGTAATCTCAGAGTAGAAACGTGTTAGTAAAATAATTACACAGACATATGACTAACAGAGATAATGGCCATAGCAAGGACTACAGATTTCTACAAGTGCATGATAGAAATTACTACCCACTTAGTCTTGAAGTCAAAAGTGATTTTCTGGATGGCTTTTTCTTTAACTCTTGTTACGCACTCAATCATTGAGACCTACTGAATAGCTAACTGCACCCCCAGTTTTATAATTACAGCTCCATCAGGGGCCTTCCATATTTGACGTTTGTGTTATTCCAATTGTATCCTCTGGGCCATCAGTACATGACTGCGATACCAATATTCTTAAACGTTCATTTTTTATCATATCACTCCTCAACTTAAGACTTCCATGGTCTCCAGTGCTCACGCAATCAACTTCAGCCAGATTATTTTGCCTGCATGCTTTCATTGTGAAAATCTAGCATCAGCTCCTTAGTCAGATGCCTACGTGCTCCACACTCAGAGCACTGCCTCCTTTCCCTTCTGTATTCTGCTATCTTTTATCTACCTTCTATCTTTCAGTGACTTTTCAAACTGTGAACATTTGGAGAGTAAGGGGCAGCAGAAGAACGGGAGGAACAGAGAGGTATGAGAGGCAGGCTCAGCAATTAGTGCTCTACATTGGATTTCCACGTAAGATTGCATTTGAGAAAGGGCGTCTAAGGCAAACAACCCTGAAAATAAGTGCGCAATTAAAGTTGCCAACTAACAGTCATCTCTCTGCCCCCCACCTCAAATTCACTTTGCTCCCCTACCTGCAGTCTCTAGAGGTCTGTAACTCTGCCTCTGGATGGGATGTACTTGCTTAGCTACCGCCATGCATTCTACTCCTAATAAATTTGCCTACTTGAGCCTTTTTTAAAAAAATTTACTTTGCATTCCCCAAAGTGCTTTTTACCTTTGCATAAATGAATGAATAAATGGACGAACACATAAATACTCTGAAGTTTTTTTCAACTGGTGGAAAATTCCTGTTTATAAAATGATCTTTTAAATGCATTCTTCTCCATTTCCAGAAGTGAAATAAATAGAAATAATCAGTACATCGAAAGTAACATTCTATTTGGGTTTCCCTGCCATGTGAGTCAATCCACATAGAGGGCCAAAATGTAAGAAAGGATTAGTGAGCAGTGATGGGGACATTCCCTCTGAAACTCTCTATTCCCTGGAATGGACCTCCTGTCTTGTTCTGCCCTCTTTATTCCTTTCCTCCCTCATTTGCATTTTCCAATCTGTGACTTGAAGGTTCAACTTTTGTATCTCACATCTCTTAGGATGGAAAGGAACTGTCTTTTAGGACCAAGGTCTACTCTGCTAACTTGGAGTAATGTGAGTTTAATTGGATCACAAATATTGTTAGCACTTATTATTCAAGCCTGTTCCTGAATTATAGCAGGACATTGATTTATCCCAAATTCCCAACTGGGAACAAAGAACAAAGAGAACAAGTCCCTGCAGTGGTTTCTCCACTGAGCCCAAAAAACCACATCTGATAAGCTATGTAATTTGCTATAGCAATTTGTGCCAAAAATAAAGGCATACTTCTGCAGAGTCGCACATTTCTAAGAAAAACCAAACTCCGCCCCATGCTAATCTAGCTCCCTTTCTTTCTTGAACTTGATGTTTATGGATGGAAAATACAGGTTGCACATTAGGTCTCATACCATGGATGTCGCTTGGCCAAATGGCTCCTCCATCAGCCTCTGGTGGCCCCAAGCCTCTCCACTGTTGCACTGAGTCTGAAGGGCAAGCAGAGACAACAGCAGTGGTCTGTTTTACAACACCCCAATAACATGATGTCTTTAACAGCACAGCAGATTCTTGGCTGAGGGCCCTGGTTAAAGGAAGAGAGGCACAGGATCTTCGAAGTCATCAATTTTAATGAGTGCTGCAACTATTCCAGTAAACTAGATTCCTTTATTTTTGTTTGCTTGACAAAGAAACTTGATACGTCCAAAGACATTTATTCCTTTTTAGTTCAGCACCAGGACAGGAACCCACTTTTTTTTTTACCACCAGTATTAGGCCCCCAATGGTGATAAAAATTCCTGTGCAGTCTTTTGTCAGCAAAGAATAAAAGAGGCTACATGCATACATACATACACACACATACACACGCACACATACACACACACACACACCACAACTGAACAAATACAAACATTTGAAGTATGCAGGCTTTATTTTTTTTTGGCTCAGAGGTTAGACAGAAGTTGTTCAAGTTCTCTTTCATAGCTGGCATTTGCAATGTATCTCAAAAGTTTGGATGGTTTAGTGGAAGTTACAACACAAATAAGCAATTTCATCTCCATTTTTAAAGGCAAGGTGTACTCTGTGGTGTGTGTGTGTGTGTTTGTGTGTTTTGTGTATGTATGTGAGAGAGGACACACACACACACACACACACACACACACACACACACAGCCAGAGGTGGACATTCAACTACTTTGTGACTTAACAAATTGAAATTTTTGAAGGAAATATTTCTGAACATTTTGGGATGGTCGCAGTAGAGGTAGTAATTTCTCAGATTTGTAGTGAGATACACAAAGAGGTAAGTTGCTTGAGATGTTTGTGTATCAGAGGCAACAACCACCCAGCCTTTGCTTCTAATCTTTTCCATCTTTGTGCAAGTCCGGTGACCTCATGTTCCAGATCTGAAGGCAGAAGGCAGGCCACTTGTTTCTTAACTCAAGTAAGACTCAAGCTCTAAAATCATTAGAATTGAAAGTCCTTGTCCAATTTATTATATCGCCCTCCTCATTATAAGGGATTCCTAGGACAGAGATGTGCCACGTCTTATGAATTTTTCAATCAAAAGAAATTTCTCCCTTTTTTTCACTTAAGAAATTCTTTAAATATAGAAGGTGGGGAGCAAAAAAAGTCAACCCAGAAAAAAATTTACATAAATGGCAACATAGTGACAGGGCATCTATCACAGTGGTTCTGGAAATTCCAATTTTTAAAGTGCTATAAAAATATTGTTATTAATGATGATTGACTGGGTTTTTAGAGCCAAGATATTTCAAGGCTGCAAAGTTAGAGTTGAGAGCAAGGTGTGTGTGTGTGTGTGTGTGTGTGTGTGTGTGTGTGTGTGTGTTCTAAAATGACTTCAGGAGTCCCTTACTTTGTTTCTTCATTGATTTTTAAGTAACATGCGAGCACAGTCAAATTGATGATTTTCATTTTGAATTAGTTTGGCCTCTGTCATGGAGGGCCTTCCATCTTTTCCTGGCTGTCACTGTCTAATTCATCTTCATCAAGTTCTCAGCAGGAAGTCGGATCTTATTACTCTTTGCTTTACAGTTTTATCGTTTACAGGAAATTGGGATGCAGAGAAAAATAGAGAGGAATTTACCCAAGTTTTCAGTAGAACTACCCAACTCAAGAAGGTTCATCTTCATTTCTAGGTCTAAAGGGACAGAAACTCCTGGACTGGGGCGTCATAACATGTCAGAGAGTCGTGCTACAGTGCAGTACTCCCATGAGGCATTTTTTTGTTATTGTTTATTTTTTTAGGTGTTTTGTTTCTTTCAGATTCCTGATAAATATTACTCTGTGTAAATCTCATGTTTTGTACCTGATGTTGTTATAAACCTAGAAATGCTCTTTCTTTTATAGAAGAGATGCTAATGGTGAAGAAAAACATTCAGAGGATTAGCAATGACCATATTAGATTTCAGTATGGTCAACTGTTACCCTGAAAGTCTTATATTTTGCTCTATTTTCAGTTACTTTTAGGACTGGGAAAGATGACAAGAATGGTTTATTTTTTAAAGTGTAACTAAAATGTGCTTGAAAAAACACCACCAAAAATATTGTATTGTTTTAGTAAGGCCCAAGGCCCAAGGTGGAGAACTTCCTTAAGGACACAGAGAATAAAACCATCAACATCCACAAAACCTACCATTTACTGAGCAGAAATCTCCTTTCTACCCCCGGAAGCTCTTAGCTCTCAAGCCTTTGCTTTTAATAGAGCTGATGTCTCTTCTCAGAAGACTCTCTGGGTCTTGCTGTCCTGTGGGATGGGACCAGTTTATCCCTTTAACAGTGTGCCAGAAATGGAAAAAGGAAGAGTTTAAGCAACTGTCAACCAGGAAAATTTTTGTTTGTTTGTTTTTTTAAAAAGGCGATTCGCCAACGTAGCCAAGAAATTTTGTCTAAGTTACAGACTGTCATTCTTTATAATCACTCTTCTTCTTTTTCTTTCTGAATCCCACATTTTCCTGAGGGTAGACAATCTTTGGCATTACTCTCAGTGGCTTGGCTTGGCTTTTAGTCCCTTGAGGTCCTGCTAACTCTATAAACTTTCAACTCTTTACTCCAATGCTGGCTCACCCAGGAAAGAAAAGAGCAAATTGAACAATAAAATGCAAGCTGGAGCTTCCGTTGTGACTCAAGAACAGAAATGTTTTTAATGACAGCACATAAAGTGTCGTTAGTCACCAAGAATTTATTATTTCCCACTGGGGACCCCAAACAAAATACCACTTTGCCCACTCCATTACTATCCAAGGTTTGAAATGCTTCTCAAAGGTAATTACCTGATTGAATCTTTACCTGGGGTAGAGCATTTTGAAAATTCTTGCATAAAAATTGCCCTGGGCATGGTGGTGCATGCCTGCAATCCCAGTACTTGGGAGGCTAAAACAGGAGGATTGCAGGTTTGAGGCCAGCCTCAGTAACTTAGCAAGAACCTGTTTCAAAATAAAAAATTTAAAATTTAAAAATTTAAAAATCCCCAAAGTGCTGGAGGTGTAGTTGGAGGTAGAATCTTCCTGGGTTCAATCCCCAATACACACACACACACACACACACACACACACACACACACACACACACACACACATTAAATATGTCCAAATACTTTTTCTTCTTGCTTCTCTTTTCTGCCTTCCTGTTGTCTTTCTCAACAGCTCTGTTGCTTTGTTGGCTCCAGGAAGCATGATCAGCTTGCTGTGATCTATGGAAAACTCCCACCTCAGGAATTTGAAGCCTTGTGTTAAGTAAGTCTTTTCCTTTCTTTGAGTCTAGGCTATCGATTTTTGTTTTGAAAAAGCCTTCGAGGCTTATGTTATCGCCCCCAATTTTTATTGCTGGAGCTACATGGATAAATTAGCCCATTTTGAGAAAGACCTTAAGAGTCTCATTGCCGGGCCACTTTACTAGTGTGTCTCTGAAACAATAACATTATTTCAGTGTTCACACAGCAAGTTGAGAGGATTTTTTTTTTCTGGAATTCCTAATGCATTGCATAAATGGTCAAAAGATAATGTAAATTAATTTGTTGGCAATTCTAGGAATAAATAGAATAATTGATTTTTAGGACCTAAGTAAATATTTATCCTAACAATTCCACATTTTAGCTGGGTGCTGTGGCACCTAACTGTAATTAGGAGGTTACAGCAGGAGAATTTCAAGTTTGAGACCAGTCTGGGCAAGTCAGCAAAATAAAAAAAATAAGAAGGGGTGGGATGTAAACTCAGTGGGTTTAATTCCTAGCGCGCGCGCACACACACACACACACACACACACACACACACACATACACACCAAACAAATAAATTGTTTAACAGAGGCTCCAAAGCCACTGTCTGGTCTTGGCAGACATAAGTTCTTGGGCTAGCTATACTGAAGCTTAGCTAGAATATTTAGGATGTAAGAAAGAATTTTAAGAATTCTTCTTCTGTGTCAGCATTAACAACTTTAATAATGCAGAGCATTGCAGGTTTATAGGCTCCATTCAAATAGGGAACTCATGCAGGGAAAGAAGTACATTGTTGATGGCTGTCTGTGTGCCAGGCTCCCCATGCATGCTCCCCTAGCTGCAGGGAGGACACCATCATCTCCTTTCCACTGAAGAAGCAGAGGCTCAGAGGGGTTAGGCAATGTAACCAGTCTCAAAATGCAACAAGAGGCTGCTCTAGGAAGTTCTATGTGACTCTATGTTCTTTTTCATTATAACCTGTTGCCTCTGATAGATGAGAGGGTTAGTTTGATAGCCACCAATACTGCCTACCTACACCGGTAAATTTCTTCTTTTTCTTTTTGGTACTGGGGATTGGACCCAGGGGCATTCTACTTCTCAGCTACACCCCCAGCCCTTTTTAATTTTGGAACAGGGTCTCACTAAGTTGTTAAATTCTCACTAAGTTGCTAAGGTTGGCCTCAAACCTATGATACTCCTTTATCAGCTTCCCAAGTCCTGGGATGACAGGCATATGTCACCATGCCTGGCTCCCAGATAAATTTCACAAAGACCATGAAGCATGGTCTTCTAACAAGAGGTGAGGAGGGCCATTGCCTTTGGCTAATCCATTTCTTCGGGAATTTCAAGGATGAGCAGAGTTGTTTCCTCCTCACTGTGCTATCCAAGGGAAATGGGAAGCTTAGAGATAGTACTCCAAAAGTTCAGCCAATGGCAAAGTATTTGAGGTGAAGGTAAGATCAAGTATGCACTGGCACTGTTGTAAAAGGTGCAGTAAAGTGAGCATGAATTGGCCAGAGCTTTTCTCTGATCTCCAGTGGGTGGTCTTTCCATAGGCTCTTGAGCATTAAGAAACCTCATTTAGCAAGATTAGTGCAAGTTCACGATGGGGTGAGAGTGGTTCTGGTGTTATGTGTAACATAACATAGGAAGACTCCTTTTCTGGGATACATGCTTCCTCTTGAGAACCGGTATGAAAAT
Source organism: Graphiurus murinus (assembly GCA_004027655.1). NCBI lineage: Eukaryota > Metazoa > Chordata > Mammalia > Rodentia > Gliridae > Graphiurus > Graphiurus murinus. Next base: position 104,376 of record PVLC010002040.1, read on the forward strand.
TCCTCTTCTCTTGGGCATTTTGGACCTTCAGACTCTCTCCACTTTCTCCTCATCACAATATGCCCTGGTGAATTATCACTCAGAAAGGATCTAATCAATTATTTCATCACTAGCAGCAATGATTCTCATATGGAATTTCAGGAATCAAGGTTGGCCAGTGAGGATGAAATCCAGAGCAGCAGAGTTTCTAAACATCCTTTTAATGCGTAGGCCAGAGGTGACCACCCTTACGTGGATTGATGGGTGAGGCTGATCTTGGAGAGAGATGGAAGAGGACCAGTGTAGATGGTGGAAGCATGCTCCATCAGAGTGTATCTGGAAAAACAAACAAACAAACACTTCAAGAGTTTCCTTGCTGGCACTTTGTGTCCGTGTCACCTCCTAAGTCACTCTATTCCAACACTGTCCTTTACATGAAGGCTGGTAGGAGGGTTGCGGGAGGGGACAATTGTCTTTCCTGTGGTGGGTTCTCAGCCTCTGAGAGGAAGGCCAACATTACCCCTTTAAGCATTATCTCTTGGTCAAAGATATTTTCTTTTTTGGTCTGGTAGTTCTGGGGATCATACCCAGGCTCAAGATATTTCCTATAGAAGAAAGAATGATTATAAAGACTAGAAGCCTAGGAAACACAGCCTAAGATTGCAACACATTAAAAAAAAAAAAAAAGTCTACTGATTGGCCCTAGTGCCAATGGAATCCATTGAAGTTTTGCTAATGCTGTTTCCATGACTAGGGTTGATGGGAAGCTTTTGTGAAGGCCAAAATTTGCACAGTTGCTTTTGAAAGCTTCCTGCGTGGCCAGCGACCTACCTAGCCTCCTATTTATAGTAGATATTCATCTAGGGCAGAAGGACATCCACTTGATTTTCATGGTCTAGCTGGTTCAGAAACACTGCTGGTATATATGGAGAAGAGTCAGGTAATACTGAAAGTTGTAGTCTAGCAAAACATGTAGATGATAGGTTTGTTTTGTGCCTAAGGAGGGTGGCCAACAATGTTTGTGGCCACTGTAGCTGGTCTCTCTAAAGGACAGGGGACAGAGCTTAAGAAGAATTTCTATGTATTCCACCCTGTTAGACTGATGTGCTAGAGCATATGCACAAAAAACAAGCCAGATTAAAAAAAAAAAAAAAAAAAAAAAACCAAGGAGAATGGAAGCCTGTGTCCACACATAGAGGGTAAGAAACTAGCTCTCCATTTCCACTGGTAGAAATTAGAAGCATAGGGTTTCTTTTCTCTTCCTTCCTCCTTCTCCTTCCCTCCCTCCCTTCTTTCTTTCCTTTCCTTTCTTCCCTCCCTTTCTTTTTCCCTCCCTTCCTCCTCCCCTTTCTTCTTTCCTTTGCGCATTTGTACTAGAAGGTTGCTTTTTAATTGATTTATAATAATTTCTCCAAGTCTTACCACACTCACTGGACCATGAAGTATATAGGTCATGCATTTTCTTCATGTTCGTGTTCTCAGCAATCAAGCCTGATGCTAGGCACTGAACAAATCTTCAACCCTGATTGTTGAATTGAAATTATTTTCAAATTATAGAATTTTGATTCTAAACAGATTTCTTCCCTGGCAATAGGACACCCCTGGGAGTGATCTCAGGAAGTTTAGAGGATAGAGGACCGAACAACTTGACATGAGTAGGGCTAGATTATTAAATAAAGCCAGATCTCAACCTTTCTTGTTGCAAATTCACTGACTTTGAGATGAGAATATGGTGAAGTTAGCCAAAGAAGGCACCCTGAGCCGAGAAAGATCACACAAGGTTAAAGACTATCAGAAGAACAGGATTCCAGAAAGACATACTCCTAGCAGGGCCAGCTTCCTGATAACCCAAACCTGTGTGGTCACATAGACTCCCATACTCAGAAGACCTTGTACTTGGTTTCATGCTTTCTATTGCCATCTTGAAAATCTTAATACTTTTTAAACAAAGGGTCCACATTTTCATTTTGCAATAGTCCTTTGAATGAAGTGATGGGTCTGACTGCTCATAAGTCCATGAAAGCCACAAGGGTCAAAATCAGAGAAGCTGCACACAGATGGTCACAGAGAGCAGCAGGAAAGGTGGCTGGCATTGGCTGTAAGAGGAACTTTTCCTACCTGGCTGGTGCTGGTTCTGCAGGCACCGAACAGGGCAGATTTCCAAAGATGGATAAGGGCAGAACTAGGGTCAAGGAAAGCCAGGGGTCTTGGGGAAGAATCTTCAGAAAGTAAATAAGTAGGGAGTAAACTAGTAAGGCCCTTTCCTCTCTAAGGTGATAGGAGAGAGAGAAAAAAAAGAAGGACTTACAGGGACAGGAGACTGGGGGAGTCTTAGGAAGAGCGAGGCATTCCTGCACAGCCAGAGGAGAATAACTAGAAGTGCAGAAAAGGAACCATTAGGATTTCCTAATCTTTGTCCCCAAATAGGGGCCCTATAAGAATGCCAGATTAGTCAACATGGAGGCCTAATGCTGGGGACAAATATTATAATGAAGGCTTAGAAGACATTAAAATCTACAGGACCTCGCCCTAGTACCTGAGAATACCAGATAAAAAGGGAGTCAGTAATTATAAGCCAAGGAAAATAACTAGGGCAACTCTTAGATGACTTCATTTTATGGTAACTTTTCAGGTATGCTGTCACTATCTCCATTTAATTCTCCACACTATCTCACAATGGAAGGGAGGGCCTGCGTGCTTTTTCTGGGGTATGAAAAGGAACTCTACTGTATTCTGTAGTCTACCCTGGGGAAAACCTACCTTAAACAGAAATGAACCATAGCATACAGAGTAGGAAGGGGACAGCTCTGTGTGTGTGTGTGTGTGTGTGTGTGTGTGTGTGTGTGTGTGTGTGTTAAGGTTAAAGATCTAGTGCTTAGCTGACATGGAAGTGCACCCCTGTGATCCCAGTACTTTAGAGGCTGAGACAGGAAGATTGAAGGTTAGAGATCAGCCTCAGCAACAAAGGACCTCTGCAACTTAGTGAGACCCTGTTACAAAATAAAAAAAAATACAATAGGGCAGGGGTGTCACTCTGAGGTAGAATGCCCCTGGGTTCAATCCCCAGTACTACTCAAAACAAAACAAAACAAAACAAAACACCAAGTATTCTAGGGTCTATTTAGAAGAAGAGGTGGCACTCTGAGACCATGATGTGTCTCCAAGACTGTCACTGAGAGTAGCTGGGTGGCCTTTGACACAGTTGGGGATAAACAAGAGGAAATTAGGCTGCATGAAGTCTTTACCAGATTCTTCTGGAGGGCAATTCTAGACATGCTCAAGAAGAAGCATTACAAGCCTCCAAGAGATCCTAAGAGATTATACGCATTCAAATGATAGACTTGTGTTGTCTCAACCAGAGAGAAGCATGTACTTGCTAAGGATGCTGAACTATGCTGGCTGGGTGGAGGGGGCTATGTATCAACGTGGCATGGGCATAGGTGGTCTGCGGGTGGTCTTTTGGGGACCACCTCTGAAAAGATAGAATTTACTTCTAGATATGACAGAGAACATGACAAGATTCCTCAAACCCACGGATCTCCGTCACTCTGATGGCTCACTTGGGAACAGATGTCATGGTCATGGATGCCAATACTTCTGTGAGACAAAGTGGAAAAGCAGAAAAGTTGGGAGGAAGAATGGCACTCTTTTCTTTGCTTCTAGCATGTGTTCACAATAGTGGAAGAGAAAGGAGGGTAATATCTGGCTATGACAAAGGCATCTAAAGGAAAGAATTTGTCTTCTGGATCATGACAGGAATGTTAGGCAGGGAGATGTACTATTGACAATGGAAAAGGGGACCAGATCAAAGCAGTGAACAGCGATAAATAGATAAAGGGCAGGGAGTAAAATCAAGACTAACTACCAATTAGGTAATAGAGATGGCGGGCATGACAGAGAAAGAATTTGTCTACTGGAGGTGGCTCCTAGTAATTATCATTCTTTCATTCATTAAAAGAATAACAGAGAAGTTCACTAAGAATATTTATGACCTTAAGAAGCGATACATGTCAACACACAGTTGGTGGTGACAAAATGAAAGAAAAGTTAAAGCAAAAAGTTAATAAAATGTTATGGATGGCACTAAGACTTACTGGGACAAGACTCTGTTAAAAAACATCAAGAGAAAGATGTACGTTATCCAGTAGAAGGGAAAATAGAATAGTGCCACGTTTAGCTAAGATATACATCTGGATGGAAACAAAGGCAAGGTAGATAAAATAAATGGAAAACTGATTATACTGCTATGATTCTGTATTTCAGACCCCTCAGGAAGAGGGAGGATATGATTATTGTGTTTTGGGTGTTAAATCTTGGTATGAAGTAATGCTTTGCAGTAATGGAAGAAACAACTGTCCTCTGGAAAATTAGTTTTGCCAAAATAATTTGATGAATGCCTAACTTTTGTGTTGACATTTTAAATCTCTATAATAGAGGGGAATTTAAGAAATGTAAATATCAATGTGGAAATACTAAGGGGTAATAGGAGAGTCAGGAGAGTCAAGGAGTTTAGACTATCATGAAGGTCACATATACATTTTTCAAAATGAGACAGGGTGGTTCCAGAACTTCTTATTGTTCTACAATGAGAGGAAAATTAAGCACTGCAGGCTTTCACACACACACACACACATATACATATATATATATATATATATATATATATATATATATATATATGTATATTTGCAGTACTGGGGATTGAACCCAGAGGCATTATACCTAAGAGCCACACCCCCAGTCATATTTTTTATTCTTTATTTTGAAACAGGGTCTCACTAAGTTGGGGAGAGCCTCACTAAGTAGCTGAGGCTGGCTTCGAACCCGGATCCTCCAGTCTCAGCCTCCCAAGTACTGGGATTACAAGCACGCGCCACCATGCCTAGCTTTCACATAATTTTTTGTCACTACATTTTAAATTTTATTTTACAAAATTAAAACTAATCCCTTACCATGGAAACTTCGAGAACCCCCGTCTTAGTCCATGATAAAATAGAACTCAGAAAGTTTGTTGTTCTTTGTCCTGAAAATGAATGAAGCTTATTAGAAAGAGGAACTCTAAAGAGAAATTGAAAGAGATGGAGAATTCGAGTATGTATTTGAGAATTAATGCAATGATCAAAGGAAGAAAATCATCTCAAAGGAGTGACTGTACTGGAAGCTCTCTGGATACAAAAAGGGGGTGAAATCCTTTTATTGAGCATCTGTTATATATTAGGCACTTTCATCTAGATTATCTGATTTAATGGTCACCCTTCAGAAAAGTGATTACTCTAACTAGAATAAGCAATTATTCTAGTTTTTAGGGAAAGCCCAATATGATTGAGTCTTGGTGACTTTAATGGATCTAACGATAGCTTCCAAAAAGATATGTCTGTATTCCAGTCGTAAACATATGTAAGTTATAGACCTTGAAAAGTGAAGTTTATCTTAAATGAGTCCTAAATGCATTCACACATATTCTTGTAAGACAGACACACAGAGAAGAAGACACCTAGAGGAGAGGAGCAACACAGAGGAAACTGGAGTGATGTAGCCACACGTCAAGGGCCATCTGGAGCCAGCAGAAGCCAGAAGAGGCAAAGAACAGATGCTCCCCTAAAGTCTTTGGAGTGTGGTCCTGCCTATACCTTGGCTTCAGATTTCTGGCCTCCTGAATGGTGAGCAAATACATTTCTTTTTTATTTTATATTATTATTATTTTTTGTGTGTGTGTGTGTGTGTGTGTGTGTGTGTGTGTGTGTGTGTGTGTGATACTTGGGTTTGAATCCAGGAGAAGTTTACCTCTGAGCTACACCCTCAGCCCTTTTTATTTAATTTTTTTTCTTTTGAAACAGGGTCTCCTAAGTGGCTGAGAGTCTCTCTAAGTTGTTGAGGCTGGCTTTGAACCTGCCTCAGTCTCCTAAGTAATGAGGTTACAGGCACGTGCCACCATGCCTGGCACACTTCTGTTGTTTTAAGCTACCCAGTGTATGGTAATCTTAGAAAATTATACACAGTTGCCTGCAGTAGCTGTTAGAAAATGAAAATCTTATTTTTAACCTTAGATATAACTTCAAAGCCTTCAACTATGCCCCATCACACAGCAGGCTTCTAGACTTTATAATACTTGCATCAAATAATTAGAAAGATGTTGAAGGGTGAGGGAGAGCACAGAGAAACCATGATGTGGTCCCCTCGCCTGAACTTGAAGTCTGATTCATCCTCCACTCATTTTTGCTTGCCTTTCCTGTCTTAGTTCCCTCCATTCTAAGTTTCATAAACCAATTGTGAGGATTGAGCAAGGTTCCATATGTGTAAACTTTTTTTTCCTGCAAATTGTAGATTACTATTCAAATGCTAATCACTAAGCCTTCTTCTCCTCCTAAGAGAGCCTGAAAAGAGGATGTTTGTAGTAACCTTCACACTCAGTGATATATTAGTTATTTCTTTAGATGAATCTACTCTTCTGCAGCTGCAGCCACCTTATGTTGTCCACCTTCTTACCACAGCAGATGGCAAAATGAGCATCCTCCTCTCTCTAGCTGTACAATCCTAAGATCACGTGCCTGCAGGAGCAACAAGAAGCCCATGAACCTGTTAAGCAATCTCTAGTTGAAAGAAAACTTCAGCAGCTCTGATGCCCAAACAAAATAGTTGTTTTTGGCACATATTTTTTTTTTTTTTCAATATTCAGATGGACAATACTAAATAACTCTATTCAACAGGCCAGTTCATTTTAACTTGTTTACTTATACCCTGCCTTGTTCCAGAAAGGATTTAAGGTGGATTACCTATTAATACCACACAAGATAAAATAAAACGAAAAATAAGTGGGTGAGGAAAGTAGGACAACAGGAAAATGAGACTCAGAAAAATAAATAAAGCCAGGAGTGGTTAGACTCATTGTGATCCGTAAGCTCTTGGGCGCTTATGAGACTGGCTTCAAGTGTATCTCTAAGATTTCTTGCTGTTCACACAAAAAGAGCTCTGAGCAACATCCTCTTTTGGAAGTCATTTGCATCTACCCGCAGCACAGGCTATAGAAGAGGAAGGCCGCAAAGATCTCGACCTGTGCACGACAACACTCATTTTGGCTGGAATTAAAAAAGAAAAAGAAAATCAATAAAGAATCAATGAAAATTCTGTCTTTCAGGAATATAAGCTCTTGATTTACCATCTAATATACTAGCTGTAAAATAATGAAATTTATATTTAGGGAACTGATGATGAACTACTTGCACAGGACAATTAACTCTAAAACAGGTAAGCCAAAGGGGATGTCCACCAAGAGTGATGACTTTGGCTCCAGAACTGTGCGTCTGTTGTCCTTCTTGGCGCCACTCGTCGGGTCAAGTTTGATCTCAGTATTCATGGAAATTATCTCAGTGTCTGTTTATAAGATTACATCTATTTTTTTTCCTTTAGAATAGAGGGAAGTACATGTGGTTTATAGAAAAGTGTTATTAGATTATTAAGATTCAAATTAAAAGAAAAAAAGTGGTCTGCACATGTGTCTCTGGTTCTACTCCACTGAAATCACTACCTGAAAACTAATTCACTTCACTTTTTGGGTGTGAATTTTGTAGTTAATTCATTGTGAGGAGCCCTTAACAATGTTGTGATGCTTAAAATAAAGAAGTTGGCTAAGGGTTGTCTTAAATTATTTTATAGTGAAAGTTGATGGGAAAGTAACTATAGTCCTTAAATTCCCCTAGACTTGAATGATCCCTATTTCTGCTCTTTGGCAGAGGTTGGCAAACTTTTTCTGTAAGGGACCAGATAGTAAACATTTTGGGCTCTGCCTGTCCTGTGTTCCCTGTCATAACTATTCAATTCTGACACTGTCATGTTATGTCTCTGAGTAGAGGATTTATAACCTAATGAGTGTAGCTGCATTCCAATAAAATTTTATTTCCAAACCTAAGTGGCAAATGAATTTGGCCCTTAAGGCAGAGTTTGCCAACCTCTGCTTTATGATATAGAACTACGGGGTTTTAAGGCCTTGTTTAAAGTTTCACCATGTCCAAAACTCTTTCCTAAGAGAAATTTTGGCTTGACAGCCTACATCCTTGAAGGTGATGGCAAGGCCTTCCTTTTTGGCAAGAAGGACTTACATTTTGAAGTAGATCATTGCCACCTACATATCAGTTATCAAAAACACGGAGCACTGCATTTTATCATCAATGTAGAAAAACTGTGTTCTCGGCTCCCCCAGTCTTGAATGTATGAGCATCCTGGCCACTTGTCAAGCTCTGCATGAAACAGAGAAGAGACATACCTCAGTGGGTATGATAGTAACTCATTACTGTAGATTTCAAAATTCCCAGCCTCATATCAACCCATGTTATTCTTAGGAATATTTATACCTGTGCAGCAATATGACCTCCTCTTCTCTGGAGGTATTCTCACAGAATGACAGTTTGACATCACTCCCTAATCCTTTATTAAGGATTATATATGAAAGCTACCATTTGGACAATATATTTCCTCCTTTGCAAAAATCATTGTTGAAGACACTTTCCATTAGGTTGTTTTGTGTCCTTTACATAAAACGCTCTGTGTGATCCCTCTTAGAGTTCAGTGGGCCATCAGAGGTATATCTCTTGCTGTGCTTCCTGTTATTAAGAAGAGAGTGATGCCACTCCTCCTGTGCTCCCACCCCCAGCCCCATCTTTTTTTAGCTCTGTTTCCGAAAAGTGAAGCTAAGTATATGTTCAGTTGCACAGATTATATTCAGCCTAGGTTTTCCTACCCAACCATTTCTTCTTTCCATTCTTGTTCCCTTTGCCTTTTTCTGGCTTTGCTGGATCTGATTTCATTTGTATCTTAATATAGAATAACATATGGGTATAAATAGCATATAAATAATTAAATGTGGGCTTGTTGAAAATGTTAAAGACCACAAAAAGGCATATTTGCCTGTGTTTGAAACTAGAAGAGCAAGGAAGTGATTGCCAGGCTCCCTGGGCAGATGGTGTAATGATAACAGGTAACAGAAGTATTAACTTTATATTTTGCTTTCAAGTTCTGCAGCAAGGAAAGTGGTCTGCAGCCTGGAAGGGTAAGAACAAATACTACTTTGAAAAAAAAATTTTTTTGCATGCTTTGTTCTTTTGGGACCTTTTTTTAAACACCTCATCTTATATATTTTTACCCTGTGATGTAGCCATAGTAGTTATTATTATCCTACTTTGCTGGGGAGGAAATTGTGACTCAGTGTTAGATGACTGGCACACATGCACAAACAATGCCATGAGGGAGCTGACTGCAACTCTCTATAGATGAGTGGACAGTAAGACAAAGCCTGGCTGTTCTAAATGAGTTCTGGCTGCCAGTACCAGGTGCAAATTATGCCAACTACTGAGAAAACTGGAGTGTGGGGCAAATAGAAGATGATCAAATTATTCTTTCTAAATGAACAGCCAAACCACTCATTAACATCTTTCCAAAGATATTGTAGTTAGAATACTATAGTCACACATGCATACCCATGCTGATAGCAGCACAAATTATGAAACCAACCAGGTGTCCATCAACAAATGAATGGTTAACAAAAATGCAGTATATACACACAATGGAACTTTACTCAGCCATAAAGAAAAACAGAATTATGTCCTTTGCAGGAAAATGGATGGAACTAGAGATTATACTACGTGAGATGAACCAGTCTCAGAAAATCAAGGGTCATATGTTTTCTCTCATATGTGGAAGTTAGAACAAAAATAGGAAGCAAAAGAGACTGTAGTCAAATTAGAAGAGAAAACAGTAAAATAGTGCAAGGGGACTGGGAAGGGAAAAATGAAGCTTGAGGAAGGGAACAGTTCAAGGAGGTTATGTCCATACAAGGTTTCACTACCAATCTCACAGACATGTATGGGAGGGGGGTTGTTTACAGAGGAAAATACACCTGGTGATGTATGGGTGTATGCTTGTATCATTTTGTATCTCTTTGTGATGCATAATTATGTTGCATCAATAAAAATATTTAAAAAATGTTCATGAGTGAACATGAACAAAGGATTAATTTCAGTAACTACTGAAATTTTCCAGACTCCCCCCTCCCCCCCCAAAAAAATGGCTGAATAAGAGAAATATTAATCCACTTTTCAAAAAGGAGGGTAGATTCCACAATCTACAAAGAGGCCAGTCATTCCCCTATGGTGAGCCCAGAAGAAGTCAAGAATGAATTGTTAAGTTAATGGCTTGTGAGTTATTAACAAAGGAATGTGGTGGTTACGAGGGGTGAGCATAGGTTTGAAAGGAATTAAGTGAGTTAAGAGTTAAGTTATGCTAACTTATTTCCTTGCTTTTGAAATAGCTATTTTATGAAATCAGAGGTCAACTAGGAAATCTTAATTTTCACAATAATACCATAAAAATAGCAACCCTTTGTTAAGTGCTTACTGTCGCCCATTCAACAGGTGGATCCCATTTGCTTTATTTCATTTAGCCCCACAGTAGTCCTAGTCGGCAGGTACTCTGTTTATCTGTGTTTTTTAAAGATAAGAAAGAGAGAATCAGTAAGATCAAGTAATTTACGCAAATGACTGAGTTGGAATTGAAGCCAAATCTGCCTCAAAGCTGCTGATGGTAACGACTACACCATGTTATGTTGACACATAGCCAGGCTTATGAGGTCTTTGTGGCTAAGGTGAGCTAAGGATATACAGGTGGGGTCACAGCACCTTTAGATAGAGTCACAACCAGTTATAAACAAATCTAAAGCCTGCTAGGTTGTATTTTGGTCTTAATGAACTTGGCACTTGAATCAATGGATTGGCTAAAGACATAGAAAACATGTTTATCATCTTTGCAGTTTGCAAAATCAAGATGAAAAGTCAATCCTACCACTGATAGTAACTAATATTTGCATAATGTTTCCTATTTTACAGGATGCTTTTGCCTAGCTTGTTACATTTGATTCTCAGCACTCTCTAAAAAAGCCTTATTACTAAACTCCAACCTCTTTTTTTATATATATATAATGAGCAGAAATGAGTTTCAGAGAAAACAGGTGACCCAATGAGAGACATACAGTGAATAATCTGAGGACTTCTGTTTTCTGTCATACTGCAGTAGATAGAGTCATAATTAGGAATAATAGCAAGAGGTTCAATGCAAGATCAAAAGTGGTAAGATGAACTATGAAGATGATAAAGATGATAAAGTCTAACATTGAAAAAGAAAGTATATTTATGTGGCTATTTAATGTAAGCCAACATTGCATTATGGTTACTAATAATGTTAATTTAATCTTGGACTGAATTAGTGAAAGCATAATATCTATATCATGATAAGCGATACTCCCACCGAACACAACAGTATTCAAAAACATACATGGAGTATACGTTCCCTGGGTCCAGGATTTATTTATATATATGTATATATATAAACATACACACACATATACTTTTATTGTTGCATTATAGTCTTATGTCATAATGTGGTTCATAGCAATAGAGAAATACATGCACATAGCACACAGCACACGGCTTTTCCCCAGGCTCCCTCTCCATCCCCCCTCTCCCCCATACAGGGCATTGAGATTCAGATTGGTATTCTCAAATATGTATATTATGTCAATGGAAGTGATTCCTTCTTTGATTCTCACTCTCCCCACTCCCCCTTTCCCTAGACTACCTCTCTGGCTCCATTGCAGTTTCTCCTCCATTATCTGAAGTCCCTTTGGTATCCTGATTACTCCCTAGCTTCCGCATATGAGAGAAAACATATGACCATTCTCACTTTCTGTGACTGGTGAATTTCACTTAATGTTCTCCAGTTTCATCCATTTTCCTGTAAATGACATAATTTTTTTCTTTATTGCTGAGTAGAACTCCATTGTGCATATATCTCATAATTTTGTAATCTATTCATCTATTGATTGACACAGGTTAGTTCCATAGTTTGGATATTGTGAATTGTGCTGCTATAAACATGGATATACATATATTACTATAATATTCTTATTTCAGTACCTTTGGAAAGATACCCAGGGATCTAGCTGGATCTATTTGCAATTTTCTGAGGAATCCCCACACCGCTCTCCATAGCAGTTGTACTAATTTGCAATCCCACCATCAGTGTAGAAGAGTTCTTATTTCCCCATATCTTTGCCAGCATTTATTGTTTGACCTCTTGATGATTGACATTTTGATTGGGGTTGGATGGAATATCAGAGCTGTAGTAATAAAAACAGTGTGGTACTGGCACAAAAATAGACACATAGACCAATGTAACAGAAGATACAGAAACAAATTCACACACTTATAGCCAACAGATTTTCAACAAAGGTGCCAAACATATACGTTAGAGAAAAGACAGCCTTTTTAGCAAATGGCGTTGAGAAAACTGGTTATCCAGTTCTAGAAAAATGAAATTAAATTCCTACCTCTCACCTTGCAAAAGAGTCAACTCAAGATGGATCAAAGACCTGGAAATAGAATAGAGACTTTGAAATTACTAGGAAGGGCATAGGTCCAACCCTCCAACATATAGGCACAGGTAGAAACTCCCTCAATAAGACCCCCCAAGGCTCAAGAAATTAAAATAAGAATTAATAAATGGGATGGTATTAAACTAAAAAGTTTCTGTTCATCAAAGGAAAACAATAAGAGTCTAAAAAGAGAGCCTACAGAACAGGAGAAGATCTTTGCCAGCTATTCCTCTGATAGAGGACTAACATCCAGAATATACAAAGAACTTTAAATACTTAACACTGAAAAAACAACCTAATCAAGAAATGGGCAATTATACTAACTAGGCATTTCACAAAAGAAGAAATACAAATGGCCAATAAATACATGAAAAAATGTTCAACATCATTAGCAATCAGGGAGATGCAAATCAAAACTACACTGGGTCCAGCATTTAGTAAAAATTTGGAAGAAGGAGAGAGTACTGTGATGGTGGGCTGCATATAATGGTAGAGGACAATGAAGAAATGAAAATAAATTCAAATTTTTCCAAATTTAAACAATTATCACATGGAGGAGTTTAAAAAAATATTTCATCTAGATTCAACAGGTGTAAGTATCAGAAGGTCACTTTTTGTGTGTGTATGTGTGTGTACTGGGGCTTGAACCCATAGGCATTATACCTCTGAGCTGTTTTTTTGAAACAGGGTCTTGCTAGGTTGCTGAGTCTGGTCTTAAACCTGTGATCCTCCTATCTTACCCTCTGAAGTAAGCCACCATGCCCAGCAGAAAGTCAGATTTTAGCTTGACACGAAGGACAACTCCAGTTCAGCGGTTTCCATTGGAATCAGCCTTGCTGTGAAGTTTTAATGTCCCATGATGGGAAGAATTCCCTCAGAGGCTGAATGGTCTTTCTACCTCTTAGAAGTCAGTTGAAAAGTGGAATTATAATGAGTGTAATGGCTTGGATTTAGAATGTCCCCCCAGCCCTCACAGATGCAAGGTATCAATGTTGGAAGTGAGGCTTGGCTGCTATGAAGAGGCCCCTGGGGTGTGGCCTTGAGGATTATTTACAAGGTCTCTTCTCCATCTGCTACTTCTCTGCTTCTGGCCTCCTCGATGTGAATGTGCATCCTTGTGCTCTCAGTTTTCCACCGCCAGGCCCTGAGCTCCGCAGATTCTTCCTACCATGGACTGAAACTCAGAAATCTCCAAAAATGGTAAGCAAATAAGTCTTCCTTCTTCCAAATTGTGTGGTCAGTCTTTCTTGGATCTGAGCAGTGACAATGTCAACTGAGGCAATGAGTTATTATGGTTTGTCCAATATAATATTATGTGATAGCTTAAAAGCTTACTCCAAGAAGGCAAGAATGATTCTGTTTTTGTCACTCTTCTCCAAGCATGGCCAGATATATAGTAGATGCTTAAAAATATTTATTGACATGAACCTTTAGAAGGGAGATGAAAAGACTAGGGAAATGTAGGGGTAAAGTCAAGGAACAGATTGTCCCTCAGCCCTCTTAAGAAACCCTGCTGACAGCTTGATCTCAGACTTCTAGTCTATAGATGAGACAATATATTTCTGTTGTTTAAGCCACCCAGCATGGGTGCTTTGTGATGGCAGCCTTGGAAAACTAATATTCTGCTATATCCCTGTATCTACAACCGTGACTAGATAGAGTAGGCATTCAATAAATATTTTTGAGTGAATGTTGAATGAATGAATAAATGGAAGAATAAATAAATATATGTTTCCTCTGGAAAGTCATCTATTTTTTTCCTAGTCCTCAGTTTTGTTATTTGTAAAATGACAACCACTACACTCTGGAAGATTTATCCAGTTCTCATCTCTTCTATCACTGTCATGAAAAATAATACATATGGCAGAAAAATTGATCACATATTAGAAGTAATCCAGGAAGCTTATTTAATCTAAATCTCTATCTTTAAAATACAGACAGACCTGGGTTTTAGGGATGGTTGAAATTTTAATTTGACCTGAGGCAAACGTCTGCAACGAATAATTTCCTGAGATGGCTTTTAGATTTTGATCCTGTGTTTTTCCTTGATGAATTTATCTATTTATAGAAACCAGGTCAGGGAGACTGTGCGAGTTATAGGAACAGTGATTTTATTCCACTTCAGGCCCAACTGTGTGTTAGACTAGAATCTTCCTCAGTGAGGAAATGGGCTGTCAGTAAAGATGCTCTGGAGGAATCAAATCACAGTAGAATACAGAAAGTTATCTTTATGGCTGGGAAGTCTAATATTCCTGAAGATAACATTAGATTTATCTATATGCCTCCCCCTCCCCCGCCCCAATAATGGGCTTTGAAGAAGACTCTGGATGAAGTGACAATGAATCCAACTACAGACACTGAACTAGATGTGACTGGATTCCATCTGGAAGTCCCCATTGGCCAGAGTGAGCTGAAGTTTTCAGTCTTTCCAGGCAACTCTCCAGGTCTGATACACAGAGGTGGTTTTCCGGAAATGTTGACCACCTTATAGAACTCTGATTTCTATTTTCTTATTTTTTTTGAATCCCCTACCTTCCAATGGACCTGCAGAGCCATGTTTTCTATCTCCTGCTATTCAAAACCTTTGCCTCCATATGGAACTTTTCTGAGTGTCCTTTTATCGTAAGTTAACACCATCCATTTGGTGGTTCTTCTCTTTCCAAACTCACATATCCAGAGATGGCCCTTCACTTTAATAAAAGAAAGTGATATCTCAGTTGCAAAACTCAAAGATTCACAGTGAATGGTCTGGGGATGTAGCTCAGTGATAAAGCACTTGATTAGCATGCATAAAGCCCTGGGTTCAATCCCCAGCACCACAGAAGGAGAAGAAGAAGAATAGTCACGAGGTGCCATCTATGAAGCATAGAGCTTTTGCTAGACACTGAATGTGCTGGCACCTTGATCTTGGAATTCCTAAACTCAAGAACTATAATATATAATTTTTTATTGTTTATGAATTATCCAGTATAAGATATTTTGTTATGGCAGTACAAATGTACCAAAATAGTGCTCTTAACCCCAGTTTTACAAATGGGTCCATAAAAATAGTGTCTTTGATGTGGGCAAGAGTGCCAATTAGTACAGTGATGAGTCAAATAGAATATAAATCCTCAGAACAGAGGCTATTTATATTTCAAATCTTGGATAATGGTGAGCAGTTAGAAGAAATCTTAAATGTCATTTAATTTAACTCATATATTTTTCAAATTAGGAAATAGAAAACTTTGAACAAGAGATCAGTGAATTATAGACCTTGTGTTTTTCATGTGTGTTATATTTTTTTACATCTTTGAGATTTTTAAAAGTTATTCTCCATTTCATTAGCTCTGATTGATCAAGGGCAGAATAGTTTATATAATCAGAGGGTAGGTGAATTAACCATGATCATGCAGCTAATGCAGGGAAAGGACTCAGATAAGAGACTATGTCTCCTGGTTCTTGATTCATTGCTCTGTGATTAGTTGAAAATTAAAGCAAAGTAAGTTTGATTGAGAATTAGCATACATGGTCCCTCAACTCTAAGGTAAAACAGGTTCTTTGTGTTATTCTCTATAGTCTCATGGTATTTATAGCAAGTATTCTTTTTTTTGCGGTACTGGGGATTGAACCCAGGGGCATTCTACCTCTGAGCTATACCCCCAGCCCTATTTTGTATTCTTTATTTTTTGAAACAGGGTCTCACTAAGTTGCGGAATGCCTCACTAGGTAGCTGAGGCTGGCCGCGAACCCGGGTCCTCTGGTCTCAGCCTCCCAAATGCTGGGATTACAAGCGTGTGCCACCACGCCCGACTATAGCAAGTATTCTAAAGGCTTATTTATTTATTTTTTTTAGGGTGGAGTAATGGTCTGTATTTGAGAGTCTTACAACTGTGGAAGATCCCCTTCCTGAGAAAAACGTATGCACACATGTATAGATTTAAGTGATTCACATAACTCCTCAACGTGAAGACAGGATCCTGGGCTATAAACTGATGTTCTCGATATTAATGTCTGCTATGGGTATTTGTTCTTGAGTGTTTTCTATGTTCCAGGCTACATCATTTCATGCCTACAAAAATATTTGAGGCATATACCATTATTATCCCTTATTTTCAGAGAATATAGATTTAGATATGATCTATTTACGTAACAACTCTTTCTTAAATCTTGACCACATGTAACTGTAGGTGCTGAGGATACAGTGATCCACAAAAATGGGCTTAGTTCTTGCCTTCATCAAGCTTGAAGCCCGGTGAAATGAAGTGAGTGCAATCTTTTGTGGAAATGTGCCACAAAGGAAACAGAAGTGGAGAATGTATTGGGGAGCCATGATCACACAGATACATGGAGTGGTAGATGAATCTAAAGAAGCAAGTCATGCCTACAGGACCAAGAAAAAACAGATGAAAGACACTCACAATGAAGATGATGTGATAGTGCTGGTCCGCATGTGGGAGTCAGATCATTCACTGGAGGTCAACTTTCAAGGACTGCCCATCTGCCTCCAAACTCAAACTGTCCCATTGTTACTCCTGCTTGGCTTCCTTGACTCTTAGTGATACTTATATAATATCCGCTTTGGTCTTCTCCATGTCTGTGGGAAGCACACCTCTCTAAAGTGCCCAATATGGGACCAGAGGACCACATTTACATTTTTTTCAGTCTGTCATGCTACATTTCAATACTTTTGGCTCTTATTTTCTGCAGGGGAATTAACCTGTTGCCCTTTTTCCAAGGGCTAAGCTTGCCCCTTTTGTCTGAGTGTGCTCTAGGTAGGAGCCTGGGATATCCTAAGTAATGGATGCTCTAGGCCTCTTTGTTTTCTGCCTTCCAAATATTGAGGGATTATGTATCCAGACGGATGCCTATATTTGCTGAAAAAAAATAATAATTCTCTAATCTCTATTTCTAAAAACGACCTAAAAATGCTCCAGCTCTTACCATCACCCCCACATTTGCAGAGACCTGTCTCAGCAATTGGGCCTTTATTTCATTTTTCCAGAGTGGCAGCTTGTTGACACATGGAATCTCGAGGCCTGGGACTGGACCCCTGCCCAGAGTGGCAAGGGTAGGTACCCAGGGACGTATGACCGACTGGCCATCCAGGGTGATGCACTTGGAGCACTACCACTGGTAAACGTGCTGACCCCGGCAAAACACAGCCCTAATTTCAAGGTCTATTAGAAAGACAAGGCAGTGGGAATAAAGGATGATAGACAGAAATGGTCAGAATTGGCAGGTTAAGAAGTCTTATTCTACAAGCTTCTGGGAGATGTAGACAGTGAGGAAAAAATAGATACACTTTAGGATAATAAAAATGCACTCGACAGTGTGCTTTCCAATGAGCACAGTGAGGGCCTGAAGTGGACAATATGTGACCATGGTTTTTGTCCTACACCATCCAGAACTGATGGGGTCAGGTGGAGAACACGCATCTGTGCATTCATGTAAAAGCGCTCGGAATGCAGAGTGTTCCCAGCGAATACATTAATAACTTTCAACAACCTTCACTGCTGGACATGATGTAATTAATTTCTGAATCGGGAAAACAAGATGGTCTGTGGTCTGATATTTTCGTTTGAAAGCAAGTGGGAAGACAAAAGCAAACAGGCTCTTTTGGCTACAAGAGAATGAGTGACCTTCCAAGTAAGGAATTTCAACCAGAGCTTTCAACTTCGGAGCGGAATGAAGTGGAGAAACATTTTGTAGCAGAAATGTAAGGTGGAGAAGAAGTTGGGGGGGCTAATGCCCCCCACTGTCCTCTGAGCATAGCCACCCTTCCCTGTTACACATACCACTTTCAAGGGCTCTGATGTCCCAGAAATACTTTTAGCAGGAAAACATTACTGCTCACAGCTTTTCTTTTTCTTTTTTTTCTCTCCCCGCCCCCCCTTTTTTAAACACAGGGCTGGCATGCCAGCACATGCTTGAATGCTCTCACAGTTACATATAAACTTTAAGAAGGGGCCCCTTTTCCCCCTAGCCTGACTCATACTCCATGCATCATATAACCAGAGTTGGAAAGGCTATGAAGAG
This sequence comes from Graphiurus murinus, assembly GCA_004027655.1. Classification (NCBI taxonomy): domain Eukaryota; kingdom Metazoa; phylum Chordata; class Mammalia; order Rodentia; family Gliridae; genus Graphiurus; species Graphiurus murinus. The sequence continues at coordinate 122,791 of PVLC010002040.1, forward strand.
TGCACATGACACTCAAGCTATTTTGTTAGTTTGGGAGAGTGATAAAAGCCAGTGATTTGGTAGGGGTGGACATGTAAAGTTTGGAGATTTGGGGTAGGATGGAGATAGGTCATGCAGGGCCTTGTCATAGTTTTCATTCTTTAGGATATTTAGTATTAAAATAAAAAGTATTGAATTTTGAAGATGAAAGAGACCTGAGAAATCTTCCCTGAAGATTCAGAGGTATGAACGGCCAGTGCAAATCATACAGTTAGGGAGAAGAAGGGAGGAACTGCCAGACTCTATTTTGCACCACAAAACCCATTTGAGAATCTGATAAGGGCCACAGACACTTTCCCCTGAAAAACCAAAACTATCCATAATATTTCCGGTACAGTTTTTGGGATTTATACACTCCTGAAGTTAGTCTATGCAGCTGAGGGTCTGATGACACTAATATAGGTTATTGTTTGAGCATAGAATGTTCAGACTAACTAAGGTTTAAGATCATCCTGCTTCCCACTTACTAGCTGTTTGGGTACAAGTGAGCACGGAGTGTTCCTAAATTTCAGTTTCCTGATATATGCAATCAGTTGTGTAATTCATCTATTTTTCATTACTGTGACCAAGACAACTGACAACAGCAACTTAGAGGAGGAAAGGTTTATTTTGGCTCATGGTTTCAGAGGTCTCAGTCTGTTGTCAGCTGGCTCTATGGCTGTGGGCCTGAAGTGAGGCAGGACATTCCGGTGGAAGGGTGTGGTGGAGGAAAGCTGCTCAGCTCACGGCATGGAGAGAAAGGGCATGGAGGGATGGGGGGACAGGATATAGCCCCCAAGGGCATGCACCAGTGACCTACTTCCTTCCGTCATGTCCCGCCTGCCTGCACTTTCCACCACCTCCCAGTAGACCTCTCAGCTCTCAATGCATTAATCTAATGATGAAGTCAGAGAGCCCTCATCATCCAGTAGCTTCTCCAAAGCTCCACCTCTGACATTGCTGCACTGGGGAGCAACCCTTCAGCACATGAGCTTTGGGGGGACATTTCAAGTCCAAACCATAACATAGGCATTGCAATGATAGTACCTTTTCATAGTTATCATGAAGATTAAATGTGATCATGGGTTTATAGAACTTAGCTTGACATCGAGCCTGGCACATGGGGCAACATCATGCT